>JAUZND010016407.1:0-27060 GCA_034780555.1 Coelogynopora nodosa | reverse complement strand
CAATAAAATGTATTTGAATGATTGATTACTAACAGTAGGGTACCTCTGGTCAATTTGTAATGATTACTATCACATTCCTTATACTTGGGGGGGGGGTGAAGTAGAAAGACACCTTCCATACTACTGTTAAGTTAAATCAATAACAAGTTAAGTTAAATCAATAACGAGTTAAGTTAAATCAATAACAAGTTAAATTAAATCAATCACAAGTAAAGTTAAATCAATAACAAGTTAAGCTAAATCAATAACGAGTTAATTAAAGTTAAATAATATTAAATCAATAAAAAAGTTTAATAAAAAATTGATAAAAAATTAATAGATAAATTAATAATAAATAACATACATGCTATATATAATAATTATCACTCTAATATTTTTTATGATTCGATTATACAGCGGCATTGGATCATGGATTGGTCTACTACCCGGTCACGGATGGCTTGGTTCCAATATCACGATGAGTTCGATCAGTGTTCCTTCCCTCTTCTCAAACGGTACCCTCGACACAGCCTCGTGTGTTATTCTGGATATCATCGATCGCGTGTACGCGCTGAAGGAGCTGTCCTGCTCTAGTGCCAACGAAATCATCTGCGAAACATTTAGCGGTAAGTTATTTGACCAATTAACTGCCAATTAACCAAATTGGCAGTTGTGAGTGTTGGCAGACAAGATATCTAAATGAACCATCAATTCCTAAATAATGTAAATAAAGATTAATGGATATTTAATAATAGAATAAGTCAATAAGTTAATATTATGTAGATAGTTCTACGATTATTACCAAAGGACGTACATAACAATATTTATATATATTTATATATTTACGATCAATCTTTATAATTTGAATATAATTATGAACGGTAGAAGTCAGTAAAATAAAACAAATAATTTGGATAAAGTATTCGATCGGAATTCATAACTATTTTCATGCCAGGTTCAGTTGCAATAAAGGTGATTATACTTTAAATTCAATATTTCGTTCCACAATACATTATTATAATATTTAAAAAAATAATAATGTTGTTTTTCGAAGATTAAATCAAACTAAACTTGCCCAATTGTAAAACTAACAATTTCTCAAAGTAGATGTACATACAAAACCACCTAAATTTCAATTTATTCTTCATAGAGCTGTCAGCTAAGAAAAATCCCTATCTGCAAAAACTTTCTCGCAATTAAACTATTATCTATTGTACATGACCACCTTCTGAGAGATAAAAGTGTGTTCCTAAAACATTTACAATACGATATGAAAGGAGACATTTCTATAATAAATCTAATAAACCCATTTGCGCTACTATAATATAGTCAGGTGGATAGTAAATTTGTTTTTCCAAACTCCTTATTAATGTAAGAAAAATCGACCAATATTTTCGAATAAAACAGATCTGAAAAATGTAACACTTTTTAAAAATACACAATTGTAATAATTATACTACTGCTACAGTTGGTTAGTAGTATTGTAATTAAATATGTATAACCATTGTTTGTATAATATGTATAACCACTGGTTAATAAAAATGTTCATCAAAATTTATCTTAGTAATTACTAAATTGTAAATTAACAAGTAATTTTAATTAATTTAATTAAAAAATGGTAAATTATCTAAATTGTAAATTAGCAAAATTGTAAATTATCTAAATTGTAAATTAGCTAAATTGTAAATTAGATAAATTGTAAATTATCTAAATTGTAAATTAGCTAAATTGTAAATTATCTAAATTGTAAATTAGCTAAATTGTAAATTAACTAAATTTGTAAATTAGCTAAATGTAAATGATCGAAATTGTAAATTAACTAAATTGTAAAATTAAAATTTTATGTTAAGGTAACAAATTATTTATAATTATAATTTAAAGAATTTAGCGCTAAATGTTTATCTTGGAAGATATATTTACCCGATTGCACAAAACTGAGCACAATTTGTCTTAAAAATATGTAATCGATATATCTCAATAACAAACACATTCGATATTGGACAATTTGATCATTTTTAAAAATTTGGATACTAATAAATATGTAATTTTTAAATAAACATAAAAATTAACCACATATGCAAAACTAATAATAATCTGTATTATTAAAATAAACAAGGATTAGTCTAACTTAAATTAATACGTATACTAAAAAATAAGTAAACATTTAGATATTAACACTTCTTGAGTTTATTTTTTTCACATGTCGTGAATTTTTTGTACTGGATAAGATGAAGCTCTAAATTTCTAATTTCCCATATAGTGAAAACCCTTTTCATCGGAGGCATCAACATCGACAGCACTACCGGATCCAGCATGTGTGAACAACAAGGCGGTAGACTGGCGGAGGCCCATTCACTCATTGATCTGAGGAACATGCAACGTCTGATGCAGAGTTCACTCAAGTATGAATTATGTTTTTTTAATGCATATTATTAGTAGTTAGTAAAATACAACTATAGCAATATGTAATCTATTATATAATTAGCAATAACTGATCATGAAAATATATTCATTTTTCGAGAGTTAAATTCATTTAGTAGATTTATTGTTAGTATTTTTATGTTTTTTTGCAAGCTAAGTTTTCCTGCAATATATTGTACAGACATCGAAACTGTGACAGCACACACTACTCATAAGTAGTGATGATCACAAATCCATGAGGCGACGCAACTTCCTCTATTTGCAGTAGTACTAACTCCGCCTGGATTGGTCTCCACAATCCGTCAACTGTCGCTCGGGCGGTCTATCAGACCTTTTCTGGTCTTCAGTGGAGCTCCAGTCTTGCCCCACTGAGCGCGCTGCTTGGACTGCGAAGTGTCAATTTTGCTGCGGGAGCCACCTGCGGACAGATTTCACTCTCTGGCCGGGCCAATGTGGACTTCAGGTCGGACGTGTGCAGTTTGGGAGCGGATATCGCGGTTCTCTGCGAGTCTAACCATGGTCAGTTAGAGTTTTGAAAGATGATGTTTAAAAACAATAATTTTAATTCGCAGCTGCTTCTATGTTCAGTGGTTTGCATTTAAGGATGATATGGAAACACATCTTTATAATTATTGTTAATAAGTTTTAATTTATATATTATAATAGTTTTAAAAAACAGTGATTATTGCTGTGATATCAGCCAGTAAACTATTTTTGTTTACTTTATATATTTCATATTTCTCATCATTTAAAAAATGTATTTACTAATTTCATTGGAATATCTATCTTGATTCAGTCATAAAAGCTCTTTCAATTTTAATTTTGTACATGTTGTCAATATTTGTTCAACTATTTAAAAATGAGCACCTTTCACTTAAAGAACAGATATCATTATATATATATCGTTCTAATTAATTATTATATATTTTATCAGCCAGGTTATATTAGTACATATGCATATTGTGATCATTAGTTGCATAAGCTAAATATATTAAAATATACAGTTTACAGAATAATAACATCAACCAAACATTAAATATTATTATGTTTTAGTTTTGTAAATCACGGTTAAAATTATAATTATCCTTCGATCAATTATATACTTTATAAACATTTGTACTGTATTTGTAAATAAAAATACATGTCATAATTGATTTCTACTTTTTTTATTAACAAATTTGATTTGATATGCAATGCACATTGTATACAACATATTATGATAAACTGAAGATAAAAACATCAATTCATTTGAATATTTTCTTATCATGAAAAATTATAATTAAGCAAATATAGTACGCAACCATAATAGCCTTAATATGTAGCCGGTTTGTATTCTTATCTTCAGTCAAGGATTACTTTTACCTGGCGACACCAGTAACTGCGCAGAATGCAACCCAACTATGCGCAGTGTACAACTATACCGTTGCCGAAACGTTGAATAATGAAGAACTTCTGGAACTAACCAAAGTCATGTTTTCACTCAGTGTGTAAGTCGACGACCGTCGCAAACTTTAATTAAAAATAATAAACATCCTTGATGGGAACATAAATAATATGTATCATAGGTGTGAATTTAATTTTGTTATTTCTTAGAATGTAATGCTACAAAAAGCAAGAGTATCTTATGTGATTTTTAAATGTCAAAGCTCATCAACTTGTGACACTGTGGTGTTAGTGAAGCCATTAACAGTTTTATAAACTGAACTGTATTCTGACCTCTATGGTTGCTACGAGTCTGTATTACGCATGTCACTATTAATCAGTCAATATGGGATGTTGCAATCAATACTAGAATGAAACTTTCAAAAATAACTAAGAGCATTTATAGAAAGAAAGAAAAAAATTCCAAACATAACAAGAGTCACAAAACAAAAACAAAAACAAATATTATTATTTCAATTTATTAAAATAGGAAGTTTTATCAATATATGTATGTGAGTTAAATTTATAAAATATTATTTATATATTATATTATAATTAATATTTAAACATAAAATTATAATTTACTCTTACAATTATCGGTAGGCGAATTATGGAATCACTTTTATTTAAATACTTAATTATTAAATTTTTAATATTTTAATTTATATAATATAATAAAATAGTTTTGTGTGAATATTTTTAATAAAAATTCATCGTAATCGCAACAATTTTAATATATGGTGAGATAAAAAAATTGTCATACTTTATTTCACAATTTTTGTATTATTTATATTGATATTTCATTTAACTAGGTATCAATAAATTATTTTTTATGTTAGAATTTGTAAACTAATGTATTTTTTTCAAATTGAGTTATAAATATGATACAATGTCGAAAAGACCCTAGACGACTGAAAATGATTTAAAGTTAAATCTACAATATATACACTGAAATAAAATATTTTAGTTGAAAATTTATTTCATAAAATATTTAAACGAATTTGTTTAACAATTTCGATCATAAGTGACGAAAATAATACTGTTGGATGCCATTCTGCCCAAGAAAATTGAAGTTACATGTATGTGCTCTGTGACTGCAGATAAGAAACTAAGATCTTCGGAGATGCATCTGTCAATATCAATACTGGTCAACCTTAAAATTCCACTCGTAAAATTTTAATAGTATTTTTTAAATTTTTTAACCGACATTTTTTTTAATTAAAATTAGAAGAGATTTTACTTTTAAAATGTTTAATATGTGGGTTTAAATGTTTATTATATATCCTTGGAGCAACATTCAATTTACATGGCTGGACAACAGTATAACAGTGATATTAATCTATTTTAATAAATATGCTTTTTCAGTTCAGTAATAAACAGATAGAGGATTTGATACTATATCAGTTCTCCGTGAAGGAGTGGGGGGACACCGAATCTATCATTTTCTTACTACTGAACTAAAAAAATGATTTTATAATTTGTTCAAAAACGCATAATATTTGTAATACCTGATGAGAGCTGAATAGCTCGAAACCGGTAGTGCTCTGTCTGTCCGCTGTTTGTACAGGCTCCGCGCTTAGTGCTTACTTATTACTTATTAACATATATTATATATTATTTTCAAATACCATTTCTGTCACTGTCACTGTCACTGTCACTGTCACTGTCACTGTCACTGTCATATCAAGAAGAGTTCATACAATTGACGTTTATAACTCTAAATCGGTCCTTAAATTTTAGCGGTCAAGCCTGGCTTGCCCTGGGTGGATCGCCCGACAATTTCGTCTGGCAATCGACATTCACCGCCTTCACCAGCGATGTCCGGCCAGACGTGTTCAACGTTACTGGAAGCACCGGCTGTGTCACGGTCATACAGAAAGGCTTGAAAGCAACCTTTCAGGAGAGCAACTGCGACCTTCTCTATGGGGTTATGTGCGGTGGGTTTTATTTTTTTGTTTTCTGTCTCTCAGAGGTGAAGCTTTTTTACAGACTCGGATTTTGTCCGATTGTTTAGATATCAAAAAATGATGCATTACTAGTTTTTGGGTTATGTGTTAAACTATAATGGTGCACGATGTAACTATTTGTACTAGTATAGTAAACAAGTAACAATGAAGGCGTGTTTAACTCTTTTTTTATAATTGATCCCAGCTTAATAAGTTTTTTTAATTTATTTTATAAAGAATTAATAATTAATAAATATTCAATAATATATGTATAATACAATTATTATATTTTTAATTAATATTCACCAAAATAAATTGTTAACATGAATATTTCCATTTTGAAGTATGATTTTTTGTACAATATTCCTAATCTTTCAATCTCTCTAAAACACATACTTTAACACACATCACCTTAATTACTGGCTTTATTCTCCTTTTCTCTTTTTCTACACGACTCTCGCCTTCTCTATATTTGTCTTTCTTTTTTATTTCTCTCTTACGTAATTGATTATCATAGTGTCCACCTGTTTCTTTACATTTATCTGACTTAGAATCAATTTTACTGAAAATTTTTCAATAAATAGATATTCTTTATTATTTTAATATAAAGGAAATTTATAATAAGTAAATTTTAAAAGATTTACATATATTTACTTGATGAAATATTGGCGAAATTATGCATATTTAATAATCATCATATATTGATATTTTTAGTACAAATCAAATGTTTCATACCTTTAAGACACAGATTAAATGAAAAATAGTGCCAATATTATCAATAACATTCACAGTTTCAACAAATATATTAAACATTTTATATGACTCATTCAATATTATATGTTTCACAATATACTTATATAACATTATTTCATTTATTTTCTGTTACATTTGAGCATTATTGGTATCATAATAATCCTACTGGCAATGACGGCAACATATTCCGTAAGTATAATTTACTCTAAATTTGAATTCTGGGAGAGCGTGGAAATAATGTGTTGACGTCTATTGTATGTGATGCTTGTATGTGATGCTTGTATGTGATGCTGCTATTTTATATCTGTGACTAATGGTTTATAGTATGCTTTGTGACAAGATGATGTGATAGAATGATGAGATATTGATAATGACAAATATGAGTCAATAATAATTTGGGATATGAAAACATAATAATATCAATAACCGTTAATAAATAAATATAAAAATAATAAAATAATTCATATTTCGACATATTATTTCTATATTACATTTATATGTATATATCATAAATTAATAGCATCATATACACAAACTCATCAGGCTAAAGTATAAACCTCTCTCCAATCGACTGTCGGTGTTATGAAACTGGCAGGCCATAGTATTATCTCGTTGCTTACAACCAATTATATAACTGATCATTTTCGGGTATTTGATTGACCTTCATACGTCAAACCTATTTATAGTTTCCATTTTATTTGCATCCGTACCAAAACAGTACTATAAGGAGAATACTAGGAGGCCAGTTTCCTTTCCTTCAAATTTTATTATTAACAAAGAATCAATCTATCGTTCAAATTTTACGATGATGTGAGTTAATGTGAAAATAAAATTAAAATGATTGGAACTTTCAGTATTATAAGATCCGTACAATTATATAAAATTTAAAATTTGATTCATTTGTTAACATTTATTATGTGATCGTTTAACTTTAATATATATATTTTTGTTATAGGCCTATAACAAATATTTAATATATATTATTCTTGAAATTATATTGTATATTATAATACTAAATATGCATTGGAAACATGTATGTATTCTATTTATTTGAATAAATATATAGCATCGATAAACCGAAGTCATGATCATTATTCCTTTAAAAATATTTAGTAACTGACAGCTTTTTGAAAAAAAATTGCATTATGTTTTGTCAAATTCACAAATTAGATTCACCCATGTTTACATTCAATTATGTTAAAAATACAACACGTTTATCTGACAAGAATAAGTCATTTGTTTTTTGAAAAAATAGTTTGTAATTGAACAGGTGATTGGCATCGCACGATAATATCGTAAACGTAAAGTAAACGAACTGTAATCGTAATCGTAAAAACGTTAAGTAAACGATTCTTCATTTTAACAGCTGGAGACATGTGGCCAAGTTATATAGATAGGGCAGTTTGCATACAATTATTGATTGTATATTTGCTTCTATATCTATGCTGCATGTGTACCATTGTTATTGGATATTATTATTATGAAGTCAATTATCGATCAATTTTATCGTGATGAACATGCATCCAAAAGGAAGAGAAACGCTCACCGGCACTTTTTACCAAAAGAAGTCCTTAAATTGCGTTCTGCCAAAAGTTCAATATACACTATACCTACTACTACTAGAACATCTGGAAGAATATAGTAAGTATACCGTGTTATGTAATCTATTAACAGTCAAAGTCATTAAAAATAAAAGCCGATTTTACTTATTAAATGTGTAATCGTTTATATTTTTTATATTATGATTATTAATTTTATATTAAAACATTATTTATATTGTTTTATTTAGGTATTTTTAGATATTAATAATATTAATAGTATGTGAAAATCTTGAGTTAAAGAATAAATAATTTTAGTGATACAAAATGATTCATTGATAAGATTGTTTTTATAATAAGTTAAAAACGTTTTTTATCTATGTTTTGACTATTTTATTTTAAATAATTAAAGTTAAAACATAACAGCCTATAACATAATTATTATAATTATAATATTCTTTAAAACCTTCTCTGGTTAAACTTCCATTGCAGTGTATAGCTTCATTTTGTTACCTAAATATTTAACATTAAACATTAAATAATTTTTAGATAATAAAACTTCAACTTCTATAATGATTATTACAGAAATTATAACTCTAATTAAAAGTAAATTATAACTCTAATTAAAAGTAAATTATAACTCTAATCAAAAGTAAATTATAACTCTAATCTTATAAAGTAAATTATAACTCTAATCTTATAAAGTAAATTATAACTCTAATCTTATAAACTAAATTATAACTCTATTCAAAAGTCATTTTTACAAATAAAACATGTATTTAATTATAGTGATGCATTTTTCCTTTGAAAAGATGTGTTGAATTGAAAATCTTCCGTTCAAAAACAACTTCTTTTATAAAAAAAAAATTAATAATTAAATTTATTTCAAAACTCGAGTTTTTACACACTGTTTACTCTATTTCAATAATATGGGACTTTTCCGGCATCATGCAACTAAAATCATGCTAACAGCTTCATTGGAGAATGGTCCCAAAATAAAATTTCTGACATAGGAACTTTGCGTTATTGACGTTTTAATGCATGGGTCTGATCAATATTATGCTGATGCAGTGCTCCCCACCTAAATTGCACGCACTTGAAGGAAGCATTGATGTACGTGTTAAATTGGCATTATTATACTTCATCAATTTGACAAACCCTAATTTAAATCAAACCACTGTAGGTAGCTAGTTCAATGCATCATGTAGTTAGTCCAATAGTAATCATTAGCTCTTCTAGCTAGTTCAATACAGAATCTAATAGTTATCATTAGCATTATCTTTTGTTTGTAATTGTTTACTCTTAACTCGGTTATTTAACCAGGGGGCCTAGAAGACATGTGCCCCCTTGCGGATGTAAGTTATGCGCCGTGATGAGGTAGTATTTTGCCCTTATTATACTTAAAACGGTGATTGGTGTAATCCTTAAAAATGTTAATGCAATTTGCGCCCTTGGTATGTTGTACCCTCCCTTAGATTAAATTTCTGGATCGGCCCCGGATAACTATCCTTTTAATCCAATAATAAAACAGAAAGGATATATGAATAAATACTTTCTTTTTTAACCCCTGTATTCTAGAATGACCGCAAGTTTCATCGAAGATAACGTAATCACTGTACTTGATTACTATCCCTCACCTTCCATATATCTCCTATTAACGTATATAGAAATAGAAGAAAATCTTTTAGAAAGAGCCTTAACACTGAAAGGAACTTTTCAAAATATCCTATCATACAAACTTCTCAAATTATCATATCATACAAACTTTTCAAATTATCATATCATACAAACTTTTCAAATTATCCTATCATACAAATTTTTCAAAGTATCCTATCATATATGATTGTAGTATCTCTTCAATCAAAATTGTTATAATTTATTCTTGGTAAAACTGTTAAATTTTATGATTTCACATCTCTTTTAGATGATGCTATAGCGTTGTGGAACGCAGTAAGTAAATGGTGTAAAAGTTAGACAAATATGTTTAAAAACTAATAGATTTGTTCTGGGAAAAAATTTTACCTTCAAAATGAAAACACTTAAAATCATTTTCCAATTATCTATGGCGTTAACTCATATCTATTCAAAATTGCCAACGTGTGTTTCTCTAAAATTAAACAGATATTACATGAAATTTTGAAAACATTTGGGACACAAAATAGCGTTCGCACGATTTTTCAGATATCATCGCCCTAGAAGAATCCTTCGCAATCACTGGAAAAAAATCCTCGCCCCACTGCTGGGAGCCCACATGACCAGAAATCAAATTCCCGTAATCCTACAATATAATCTGCACAACGCCTTATAATCAGTCGCATACAACCCGACATCACACTACTTCGAATAAACTATGCAATTTCATTATCCTTAATGATAAATAATGTGAATTTGGTAACTGTTTCATCTACTCACTTAAATCTCAACCTGTTAGAAAAGTCTTCCCTCATCATACTGTGTAACCCCATAAAACATCGTAATATTAGAAATGACAATTATACTGTATAGCCGCAATAAGTATTTTAATTTAACTATACAAACCATAATATTTTTCAAAATTGTCATTCACATGTTTTTTTTCATCACTTTTACAATAATATTACTTAAGATAATTACATTTTTAAGTGTATTAAAAAAACTTATTATTCTGGTCGACCAGAAAATGTTTATTTATATATTAACCTTAGTTTATAATTATAATGTCATATTCGTATCAGAAGTTTAACCTGAACAGAAACACTTTCCAATTACACAGCCTATAGTATTCTGTGTGATTTCCCTTTTTATTGTTACTACAAGTATGAGTTTCAAAAGTTTTATCATACAAAATTTTTGTTTTTGTGTCTATTGTGCCTTATATTGTGCCATATTGTGCCATATTGTGCCTTTTGTACCTTTTGTGCCTATTATGCTTATTGTGCCTATTGTGCCTATTGTAAGTGTTCCTATTGTGCCTATTGTACTTAGTGTTCCTATTGTGCCATATTGTGCCTATTGTACTTAGTGTTCCTATTGTGCCATATTGTGCCTATTGTACATATTGTGCCTATTGTGCCTATTGTGCCTATTGTGCCTATTGTGCATATTGTGCCTATTGTGCCTATTGTGCCTATTGTGCCTTTTGTGCCTATTGTGTCTATTCATCCTTTCTATTCATCCTATTTCTTCATTATACTCCTTATTCTAATATTTTCTTCTATTGGTTCTTCTTGGAGTCAAATGTTGTCGTTTGAGGATAACTGTTGTAACAGTTTAAAAATGATCAAATATAAAGTATTTCAATGCTCAATTAAATTAAAGAGTTTCTGTTTTTAAAATGTATTATATTTAATACATGGGCAACAACTTACAGCTCTTTAAAAACACACTTTCATCTGTCTAAGGAACTCCTCACAATATTTTGTGAACTGTTAATCTAATTGAAAATATATAATTAGCGGTAACAATTCTAATAGCAAAGAATATAGAGCAGAGGCGAGATTACAGGATGCGAATAATACTAGCCTGTATAATTATTTATTTGTCGCCTTGTATCTAATGAGAAAAACACCGCTACACATTCCCATTAAAGAATTCAGAGTTACGCATTAGTGATAAAACAGATGATAGAGCTTTGTAAATGATTGAAATTTTTAGATATGCAATTACCAAAAAAGTCACGTTATATAGAATGTACCATCAGTGAATTGGAAAAAAAATACGCAAAACCCTAATGAGTGCATTTTAGACACAACCATTTTTCCTATCTTTGAAACATGCAATTTTTCTATAGTATCACTATACATTGATGACCTTTTGAGAACCAACCATTGATTTGTAAATCGTAACGGTTTTATAATCCTTAAATACGTATCCGTCTTATAATATAAAATCGTGTCGATAATCACTTGATAATCACAATATTATGCTAAAATACATTTATTGTGTTATATCTAATTATACCCTTGCTGTGTTGTTCATTAATAACTAATAATTCATTTATCAAATTGATGTCGCGCTTACTTATAATTGTGAGTCAGTAATCGTAATTAGGTACTTTGCGGAACAAATATCGTTAACTGGTTAGATTGATCTGTCACGTTCTTTATGCTGATTAACCCCTAAGAGTTGAAATAGAATTTGTTTACATTGAGTAAATAATAGCTTTGTTAATTACCTAAATCGTGTATATATTAATAACAAACAGAATAAAAAATAAAGTTAAAAAGACAATAGCTGAATAAATAAAATATATATAATACTCCAAATTTTCGAATACCTCTTTATCCAGGAATACACATATACAGTCTGGAAAAC
The DNA here is from genome assembly GCA_034780555.1 of Coelogynopora nodosa. NCBI lineage: Eukaryota > Metazoa > Platyhelminthes > Proseriata > Coelogynoporidae > Coelogynopora > Coelogynopora nodosa. The sequence continues at coordinate 14,708 of JAUZND010016407.1, read as the reverse complement.
ACAGTCTGATTTTAATTATTTAGCTATTGTCTTTTTAACTTTCTTTTACATTTGAGCTGATGGCGAACCTTAACAAACAGAATATACCTATATATATAGGTAAATAAGATTTCACGAATATATAATATAACATACAATTTTAGATAATAATGTCATCCTATGTCAATAATATATGGAACTTCAATGATTATTAATATTTAAATATTATAATAACTGAGGAGTAACAATAATAACGAATGCTTAATTATTGTATATAATCAGTCGTATACATAAATATAATTTTTTAATTTATTAACATCATTTTGTTTCATGAAATCCTTGACGGCATTTAATTTCTATATTTTAATTTTTTAATTTAAAAACTTCTATATATATTTTAATTAAAATTTTCTGTGCTAATCTAATTTTTTTATTCGCTATAATAAATTACAAAACTGAAAAAATAATGTTTCCACTATGCTAATTTAAATAAGGTGTTTTTTGTAATTTATATGTATTACTTTTTCCTTTATTTTCCATAATTTCTATCATAGTCTTTCAAAATATAATTAAATTTTCAATTCTATTTGTGTCGATATGTATTATATAAGAGCTACCAAGCGAAAAACTCTTCGTAAGGCAGTCAAATGGGATGAAAATTAGACACATTTTTCTATCAATAATTTTTATTTTAAAAATCGGTCTAGTGGTTTAACGTGATTCAAGTCATAATCGTCATTTAACGTCATTCAAGCATTAATTCCATAGTTTTTTTAATAAATATATTATTTTTATGACCTTTGAAGAATTGACCTCTCATCAATTTCTTATATCTTTCATCGCTTTCAACTCTTTTTCATCTATCATCGTTTTATAAGATATATATAGACATTTAAACAAATTTACTTTTTTTATTAATATCTGTTAATTGATAGTAGGCCCCCTATAACATTTTAACCCCTATCTGGTTTTGTCTTATTTGTTCTTTCCTATAAATAATGTTTTAATTTTAAATATAGTAATATTTTCATTTTAAATAGTAGTATAACAATAATTTTATATTGCTGTTATTTGATGTAATCATTTTTTTTATTTTAGTGGAGGATCTGAAGTTTAACTTACATCCGGAGGAAATTTATCTATCAAGATCGGCAATGCAAAAAGCAGCTAAGATAAGCAAAGAATATAAAGTTTAAGGACGTTAAATGCTCAATGTATAATAATTAAGATAAATATATAAACGGGATTTTAGAAAGTTGAAAGCAATGGTCGATTAACAAATACATTTATAATTCTAAAATCAATAATAGAAATTAAATATAGCTAAATTTATTTAATGATTTTAACTTTTTTAAGTACTATCCGTATTCATTTAGTATTTCATTATTAGTGGATGTTAATTATTAAACAAGAAATGTCCAGTAAAGTTTAAATACATAATTACACTTATTTCAATTAATTACATTACATTAAAAATATATACTTACATTTCATGTCCGAAGTACATTATGATATGAAATTTATTAATATAGAATAAAGTATATTTTCATCGTTATTACAAAAAGTTATATTTATATTTATATATACTTATATATAATATATATTAATTAAGTATACTTTTTTCTTTACAACAATCAATATTTCTTATTATGTTTTACAAAAAATATTATTTTCAAAGGAAACAAATAATCTTAGTTATTGAGTGGGTAAATTTCTATTTTTATCTACATTATAGTCAAATTATTCCAATTTATATATAATTAAATTGCGCTAAACGGGACAATTTAAAATATATTATTGAAGCATCGAACTATTCGTGTCATTTAATAGTTTTAGAGCATTTTTTGAGATATTGAAGACAAAAATATTACTATAACAAGATTTTCACAGATTTAGAAAATGTTTACTTGCTGTCCTTAGAAAAAACTTCATTGCTTTGAATAAAATTAATTAAAGTTGTGTTCCAGTGATGAAAGCTAGTAAATTTCGAGTACAACATTTTAATAGATCACAAATATATATTTTTAATTTCAAATGTTTCATTAAGTTTTAACGTTTATCAACAGTTTTTAAATGTCAGAAAAATAGAGTTTTTTTAAAGACTACTATTTTTAAAGCATATTAACTAGTTTCGTAATACACACTGAGATAATTACGTTTGAAAACAGGTTGGTTCACTTTTGCTATTTATTGAAGAAATTGCGTTCAGTTATACTTAATTCACATTTACAAGCAACTTTTATTCATTTTGGATACATATTATCTGAGAAGTTGATTGCAATTCAAAGCATTAAATATTTAATTTTAAAGATTTCCGAGTAAATTTGATTTAAATCAGACGATTAAAACAAAATAACATGTATGTTACTCAAAAGTATAAATTTTAATAAATATCTGAACATATACAAACCACAAATAGATCAATGCAGTTAATAAAATAATATGGCTTCTTAATAAACATAAATGTATTAAATCTCTTTACAATTCTAATAGAGCTTTATCTATATTATGTACATAATATGTACATTGGGTGGTATTAAAAGCACTTTGAGGTAAAATAAATAAAATATTAAATACATATCTACTCTGGTGTAAGATTCTAATATATCTTTTTAAAAGTAATAAAATGCAATCTCTTGGATTCGGAAACACACCCTGAGAAGATTTCTCTGGAAAATGAAAGAATGAAATAATGGTGATAAGTCTCTGCTGTCTTACAGTTATTCACAAAAAAATGGGTTTACAGAAAAACAGCACTACTTTCACTACACTGGTATAAATGAATCGATTGGAAACGTAAAACGAAAAAGTTACCGCAAAGGTAGAGTCACACTGTAAAGCCATAACAAAGGAACTTGTACAAATATCTGAGGATAATAATAATACATAATAAAATAAGCAAAACAAATAGGCTGTAAAACATGAGGGTTAATAGATACGACACGTTCGGATTCTAAAAGTGACGTTACGACGCCGTCCTATGGCATTGTGGACTTCTTCGAGATTCATTTGTCGACAGGAAAGACCTTCGATTTCCAGAATTTCATCTCCAACTGAGACAATTCCGTTGAGATGAGCGCAATTGACCGCCATTCGACTCACATAGAGACCTAAAAATGTAATTGATACATTCAATAACAAAATTGAACTATTTGCATGTAAAAGTTATGAAGTTAATAAATAATTAAATGACTCTATTGAATAGTAAATTTACAATAACTATAATGTTTCTATTATAAAGCAGTACATTTTTGTATTATTACTAATAAAAGTTCGAGTAGTAGAATAAATACCTCCTTAAACTGTGCGACTTCACTAGAAAGATTATGGCAAAAAGGATACGTTTAATATGCTATATTGTTTAGTTTACTAAGTAAGATATCTAGATTCTTAATTATTATTTTATTTAATATTATGCAATGACCTACAGAAAATATTATAAATATAAGTTCAATAAAAGGGAAATAAATACAATCTATATTTAATATTTATATATCCAAAATATATCTAAGATATACCCAAAAATCTGTTGTAGGCGTCCAACATATATATTAAATCGAGTTATTCGGCTAAACATATAATACAATTATGTAATTACATTAATATTAAAATATATTAAATACTGTAAATTTTATAGTATATAGATATGGTATGTCATTATAAACTACTAAATTAAAAAATACCAAAAGTAATACTTTGAAATACACAATACAATTTATCTACAAAAAGAAATGTACACTATACTATATCTCATCAATATATAGGTGAACTATATCTACAAAATCTCACTGTCCTCACCTTGGTCACCCTTGGCAACGAAAAATCCAAACGGACTGGTCTCCGGCCGGACCAGTTTGACCGTTTTTGAGCCATCCGAGTGCAGCTCCACCAAGCGACTCCGCCCCACAACTGCCAGCGCCGAGGCCGACCTAGCCACCGGCGGCGATTTGGTACAATCAGAGGCCGTCACCCCGGCAACTGGTTTGTCCAACAGAATGGTACTGTGCCGCTTGTTAATGCCCTGAAGTCGGACAAAGTCTGCAGCAGTGGCGGGTCTTCTCTTCTTTTCGTGTGGGAAGAAGTTCCCGGTTGTACCGCCCCGGGTACAGGACATGAAGTCGGAGTCGGCAAGTCCGGCAGGAAATCGATGCCGAGAGGGAGGGGGGCACTCCTCACCGAAGGAACTGGGCGCGGTGACTGACGAGGTGTTGAGACCATCTGAGCTCATTGCGCGACGAAGACTGCCGAATGTACGCTTGGCTGTGCGACAGATTGACTCCAGGAATTGACGAGATCCGCTGCTCCGTCGCTTTGTTTTCCTAAGAAGCAACAAGATTGCTTTTTATATGTATTTGTCATATATTGTGTTGTTTCCTATTTTTATTCAAATTCTATTTATTTTAATATAAGTAGTTCAACAATTATGCATTTTAATTAAACAAAACTGTAATATCGTCCACCCTAATCAGTTTTTACAGTGATTAATTAAAAAAATTCTAATGAAAAGCTTAATTTGTTAACAACAATATAATAAAGTACCATTTCCAAAACCATAACCTGAACTTTTAATAGAATTTTAAATTAAATAAATATTAAGATAAAAATATTATTCCCAAAAATCAAGTAACTATATATTTTGTTCCACTATCGCAATGAAACTCCGCGGCAGCAACTAAGGGCCAAAATAGAGCAGTTGATCAACAAACATAACAATCTCACCTAATTTGTGCTAAATTATGCGGGTTGACCATTCAGGAAATATAACTTGGGAGGTCAAATCTTTTGTCACTTGCCCGGTCAGCGGGTGACAAGTTAGTATAGTTAACGTAAGGTATTTAACTTCAAACAAATAAATAGGTGGACCTACACTGCTAATATAATTAGGGATTTATATACAATATATAGTCAACTGTCCTCCCACAAATCATGATATACTGGCCAGCCTCATGAAGAAATATTATCTGAAGAGACGTTTGAGCATAATAAATATATATAAGTATATATATACACATAATATATGCGTATCTAATATATATTTCGGAGAGCAACCTGTGCGCGCTTGCACCTGGATGGAGACTGGTTGCCAAAATTAATATATTAACTCACTGTCGCCGGTGACTTGATGGACGATCGAGGTTGTTGCTGGGCTGTACTCCAAAAACTGAAGACGCCACTGTTGAGCCGCTGTCATTCAGCTGATCGTGATCCGAAGAGACAACTGAAATGAAATTAAAGGAATATGAGTTTCTTTAACAGTATATTACATATATTGAGAGTACTAAAATCGTAAATATTAATTAAAAATTAAGAGGGAGCGACACAGAAGCTTTTACTTCCTCTTATTGCTGATATACCTCATATCATTAGTTTTAGTGGCTCATGATATAAACCCGCAAGTTATTATTACAATTATTGAATATTTATAATAAATTTAAAAATATATATATGTATGTCAAATAAAAAAGTAAATATTTCATCATTTAAAAATATTAATACATTGATAAACAAATAATTATTAAAATATTTTAATTATGCGTATAATATTTGAATTAATTAATTGTCTTTTTATAAAATACAATATTAGGTAAAATATATTAAATAAAAGATATAGTATACATTGGTTGATAAATCGGCTTCTCTCCCTTTTTTATACAATTAAAAATTAAATCAGTTTAGCCACCAACCTGACGGAGAAGTTTGTATTTCTTTTGATTGAGACTGAAAGTAGGTATCCCCAGTTGGGAAGATCCCTATGGGACCCTGATGACACAAGTAGGAAGGATCCTGGTCTCTGGAGGGAACATAGCGTGGAATAAGAGGAATGCAGTGAACAGGGTTGTTGAACTGGACTGGCTGAGGCATCAGATGAGACGGCAAAGGGGCCGGAAGAACCGATGACATCAGCTGAGAATGCGTAGATACTGTTTCGCTGTTATGACCGTTACTACGACGACACCGGGGATTCGTGGCGATCTTTCTCTGTGGTAAAACGGAGGATGTTGCTATGACAAGTTCGGAGGACTGAGATGACCCATGGCGGGGATGTTTCGCCGGAAAGGAGACTGGACTGCTGGCAGCTTCGTATTCAACTATTTCTTTTAAAATACTACTGAGAGATCGTTTCCGATGGTAGCGGCGAGACGATGAGGGTTCCGCGGAAACATTGGAAGCGAATTCTCCGGAGGATTCTTCGCCAGAGGAAAGACAAGGAGATATTGGCGAGTCGGAATGGTCATCCGAGTGGTGCTTTTCGTCGAAGAAAAGAGAGTTGTCGTGTTCATCGTCGTCTTTTGCGACCGAATTGGATTCGGCGATCTCGACGTATTTAATGCGTGTTGTCGACTTCCAGGTTGTGATGCTATAAAATGGAAAATGAAAGGAAATATAATTATGTCATATATTCAAAATGTTTGGGTAAATGATGTTTTGATATAATTATGTATATCAAGAAAAAATTTCAAGATAATATTTTAAAATATATATTAATAAATTTTTTAATTACAATTTTCAATTAATTAATTAAAAAAATTATTTCAACAGTAAAAAAACATATATAAATACAGAAGGTAAAAGTAATTTATATTATATTAAAAAATTATACTTTTTTGGTATTATATATATAAATTTGTATATGTATATAAATATCACTCAATTGAAATTTTTTTGAGTAGCAACTAAATATTCTTAATATACCAGAAGAAACCACGTCATTTATGACATATATATTTAGACATTTGATATTAGCTAACATAAGGTTTCACAACTCTTAAACGAATAATAAGCATGATTTTTTCATGTCTCTATAGCGCCTATATATACATATATATATAATATATACATACAATATATATATATATTTGACTATTGAGGGAAAAAACGAAATTTCCATCTCTTGAAATGATCTGGCTAAACGAGACAGTGGAACAAATTTCAAACGCAAAAAAAGTTCCGGGGGCCACTAGACACCCCACTGCGATCTTTTTAATTGACGCAGGGATAGAAAGCTGTTATAGCGGAACCTTGTCACAAAACACTTTTAATGAATCACAGACCTGACAACAGGCGGTCTTTAAGGAGACTTGAAAAGATTTTAGTGGCAGAATCAAGAGGTATTGTATGGGTTATATAGCGGAAATGAAGTTATACATATATACATATATATATGGGGGACCCCCTTAGAAATATTATAAATGGATATCAATGTGATTCGAATGAGCATAACATACTATATATAATAGTTTAATTTATTTAAAAAAAGGGGGAAAATTATAGTATATATATAATGTGTGTAGCCTATATGATAAAGTTACTTAAGGCCTTTTTGCTTAGTATTTATAATTTAAAATAAATTTCTTCATTATATATTGATAATAAAAAAATGATATCACGTCGTAGTTTGTCGTAACTAGTTTGTATTATAATTAACTGTATATATTATATAGTATTCAACCATTATTTTGCATTTAACATCACAATGAACTGTTTTATTAAACGATATTATAAATAAAAAATGCCATATGATATGACATATTGTATATATATACAGGTGCGCGAACGAAGACATTTGATATGTTTAGAAACAGAATCGTGCCTTTAATATTTACGATTATGTTGTCTTATGATCTATATAAGAACCTATAATGACGGGCCTTATATATACCTATTTAAACAAAATTAGTTCCAATTCAGGAAGCACATAAATTATGCTGTATGGAAAACTAAATTAATTATAATTATCTGTGTCAGATTTTAATATGAACACTCAAAAATTAAATTAAAATAAATATAACATTGATTATCTCTATACCTGCTCGTAATCTGTTTGGAGGAGAGGACACCATGATCCCCACGCAGTGGCCCATTCTTGGTCACCGTCTTTCGCAAGGTGACAACTCGATCCCTCGCTTGACTAATAGACGACGAGGAGGTCGTGGTAGCGGCCGAACTCTGCGTTATAGTCCGCGGCGGGGTGCTGCTAGCGATGCCAGAGCGACGATTCGCGCGTGATCGGGAGACGCTGCCGCGTGGATTGTTGACCGTGGGCTGCTGCTGCATAGTTGCACCAAAGCCGTGTGGAGTACGTGTGTTATGCGTGTGAGCGCACGTTGGTCGGGGTGAGGATGTACACGCGGATGCTGCAGCCGGGAAGAAAACAGACTGACTTGTGGCACTCCCTTCCCTGTCGACACTAGAAATACTGGCAGTAGAACGTGAGAAAGCGTTGTCTCTGTCTCCTCTGTCCATTGGTGGTGTATCGTCCTCTTCGTCCACTTCTTGGCAGTGCCAATAGTGCTGCTGTCTCTGGTGATGACGCTGCACTTCCCAGTAGGCGGAGCGAGCCTGATTGTGATTGGCCAGCAGCTGGTGGTAGACTAGCGGGCCTCCCCCGAGGGTTGCCGATGTGGTGCAGATATGGTGGCTCAGTGGGGAGGCTGTAGGCCTACTCACCCTGTGCTTATCGGAGGATGATCTGAAATCCAGGCATTGACATAAAACATGAGGGAAATATATTAGTATTCTGACATGGCACAAGCTTTGTTCGTGGTAGATTTATGGGTTTCGGCAGGTATGTATGGCTTTCGTTAAGTATATAAATTAGGCCTATATATATAGTATAGAAATATAAAAAAAGACATTTCAGTAAATCCTGCCAATTTAAAACTAAACGGAGTCAGATATACATCTTATCAAAGTAAATGAAATCACATGTCATCAGTATGAAAAATTCATCAAAACAATTTCCTAAAAATTGACACTCGATTATATAACAAAAATGACAGTTCGAATATTAGGTTTCATTTTTCTAAATAACAGTTCACCCATATAATGACTTTCTTAAAATCTTAACCTCATTCCCCATTGTTTATCAACCGGAAAAAGTGGGTGGGGAAAAATTAATTGAAATCAACTCTCAATATATATGCGTGAAGGCGAAGCAAACAAGTGAACCATGGTGAAATAAAGAAAGAGGACTCATTTGAAGTTAATTTGTGAAGTTAATTTATTCGGCAATATGTTGCCTATATTATACATTGCGAAGGGCTTTGATAAACAAAATTGAGAGTGAGAATCAAATGATAGTCTAAAATTTAATTTACATTTAATATGTAAAAAAATAATTAAATTGGATGCATTATAATGTAATATGTACCAAACGTTTTACTTATCATATATATCTTTATTTATTATGGAAACAAATTTGCAAAATAATATTGACAAAATATATTCTTTACTTAAAAGCTTTACTTATTAGACATTAGACTTGTTTGAAATGAATAAGGAAAATTGTTAATGTAATCGATAATTACGTAATATGGCCTTTTTAATACAGTATAATATTATGATGTATGCACAATACCGTTACGTAATTTGCTATAATTGGTCGCTTAACACACATTTAGTTATGCAAGTTTATAATTCCGAGTGACTTATATACAGCATATATATATGAGCATAAAATAGTATATATATAAATATAATTGCTGTCTTAAATCAATAAACCATAATTTTGTTGCATATTATTATATAAATATATTATGTCGCATATATGTATATGGCTTATTATGAATACCCAGCAGTAACATGCATTATTGCAAATTCATTACAAATGTCAATAGTATACATAATATCAGTAATTAAAAGTATAGTGTGGTATAAATAGTTAAATAATGTAAGTATATAATTATAATAATATACAATCGACACGTAAGTATAAATATAAAGAGGTACGCAACATCATTATATAAAACATTACTAAGTATCAGTGTCAATATGAACCATATTGTATATATTTAGATGTCAATAATAATATTTTATATAAATTGTGCAAAAACGTATCTCAATTATTCAATACAATCATCAATATTTTAAATAAGAAGTTTAGTATATGTAACGTTATAAATTAAATAATGTCTCAGTAATGTTACACAATTGTATTAAATACATTTAATGTTTTAATTTAGGACTGTTTAAATTTTTAGACTGAAGACTATATAATAGGCTATAGTATTCTGATATTTTTCATGTATAAATCAACAGAAGCCTAACCCCCACAGTGCATATATGCCAGCCCAGTGTATACGAAATGGCGCATGTACTGACCACCCCACCGGCGGTATGTACATCGTGTGACCACCCTATGCAGCTCTCATGCCTGACACATGTTATATTGCCATGCAGTTGTATACTATATAAAACACGACAGGAATGAGCTCTCGTTCATCATATATATAGGCGTATACCCGCGTTATCTATTTGTGAGATAGCCAAAAGAAAACATATAGAAAAGCAGGAACTATATCTCCCATATAGAAAGAAGCGTAATCTTGTACCATTTTAGCAGCACCAGAAAACTGTGTGGGATTGGTCTTTATAATCAGTTGGCACAAAGAAACCGAATTATAGGGTACCAATATGTTCACTTATTATAACGATAAAAATGCATGACCACACATTTAAAACGCCAATTATTTCTTAACCTAAACATTTTAAAATTATTTTATAACTTCTTATATTAGACAAAAATCTAACAGAAAATAGGCCACTTACCGCATAATTAGATATATATATATATTAACAAACTGCAGATTCAGAAATGGACTTGGGGATAAAACTTATTTCAAAACATAAAACAATATTTTCGTATCCGATATTGCAGATTAATCAACAGTTGATGTCCAAATTCTTGACAGAACTGGAATATATATATACAGGGCCTACTCGTTAAGTCAACGCAGTTATACTTTATTAAATAGTTTCATGATGTTAATAAGTATTGTAATGATCATTTCAAGATGTTTAGGATTGGTGCTCCCTATTGTCCACTAATGTCCGTGATTTTCAACAATGAAATTAGTGCCCCAAGGCACTTTGACCACTAACTATGTCAACATTAAGGCATAAGTATTCGACCGACAAATGGACACGTCTTGAGAGCATATTATTACACCATATCAGTTGACAAATTAGAGCCACCTTACCCAAAGGTATATTATCACCTGTGTTGGGTGGATAGCTTCCCCCTCAAGGTATCAAAAATGAGGTAACAACTTATATAAGAAACCGTTCATATAGGATCCTGAAATCTTGTTGCTATCGGAGTGATTAGCGATATTGACTGAATATTTGTTGAGTCTGCAGACATATAGAACCACACCATTTCACAATGGGGCGAAAAATTGATTTTCTAAATTAAAGAGATGTTATTAAATTGTTAGACGTCGACTTTTAGCGACAGTCTCTAATATTTTAGTTTCTTATTAATTAAAAGGTGCGAACTACATTATGAGAAAGCTTTCATGCTATTTATATATAATTAGATATTTGATTACATGACTATTATATATACAATAAAGATGTCATGATAAAGGCATTTAAATATAAAAAGAAAAACACTACATAAGTATAGCCTATTTATTATATAATATATTATATTAAATGGCCAACAAATAATACTTAATTTATGAGTTAGACTTAGTTATAATTTTATAACGAATTAATGATAAAAAAGTATATTAATTAAAATATATTTAATAATTGAAATTATTAAAGTTTAAAATCCTAATTCCGAAATAAAAAATGGTCTATATATAATATAATTAATATTTGAAGAGAAAACAAAGGATAACAACTGTAGTTCAGTCAAATGTTAAACAATGTTGCTGGATTATATAAATTATATATATATATATATATATACATTATATAGTAATACTACATAATTTACGAATGAATTCAAGGATAAAATAAAACGCACACAAAGGTATAATGCCAAACTTTTTATTTTTTATATGTTAAAAAATTTCTATCAATTTACCAGAATTTTTTTAGTTATATTACAAATATATATGTAACATATAATCCACAGTGCGTACCTATATAGAGGGGAAAGTTGGTTGGGTGCCTCGGACCTCTCTAATCTATATTATTTCTCGGGAAATTGGATGAAATTGTTGTATGAATTTATAAATATTTTTTATATACAATAGATTTATGGACAACTTCAGAAACAGATAAATAATAAAAGTATGATAAACATAAAGTGTTTAAGGGGACTGTCAAAAATAGCAAGAATATTTATTAACATAATATCAAGACAAGATATTTTATAGAAAAACAGCTTATATTATACGTTGTCAAATAAAATGTATGCATTCTATATAATACCACTTCCGATCATTGTTCTGTGATACATATATAATGTATACTGACAAAATTGATTTTGTTCATATTTTAAAGTAAAATAGGTATATTATGATATCATTTTGTTAACGATCCCCCATATACGCACTTTAAGCATTTAAAATATAAATATAATATATAAAATAACGGGTATCATAATATTATATATGTATCTGTATCAATCTGGGTCAGATTTAATTCATAATTAAAAAGGAAAATGCTCCCCTTATGACATATACAAGATTTCTCCCTGAAATTCTAGATTTTATAATGGTATATATATATATGTGTATAGTAACAACAGACTAATAACACAAACTTAGTGCGCATATATTTCCTAATATAATATAAATTCTAGGCAAAACTATTCTATTTAAATTTAAATAAAAATATTAAAAATTAATGAATGAAGGGTTTGATAACAACCAATACCACTATTGAAAAAACTTTCCAAAAGCTTTCAAAACTTTTAAAAAATCCCCTTGACTAATTAATTTTAAAATGACAATTTTTACATAAATCGTTGTATTATTATATCGTTAATTATACCATGACTACCACAATACACTATATATACATTACAATGCACTAAATAATGCACAAAAATATGACAAATTATTTCAAACTGTAATTTTATATATATAATCCTATATAAATAGGATATATATGTGTCTAATCACAGAGTGTAGTTAAGTCATCCATATGTTAATTCATGAATTTGAACATATCTCGATATATAGCTATATAATCATCAATAAAGATTATTTCACGTAAAATGTAGATACGTATATAACTCAAGAAGAATTCTGCGTTCATTTGATGTGATCTTGTCAGAATGAGATTGTATATTATATAGTCAAAGCCAATATATAAAGCGTGTATACAAAGAAGGCAGCGTAAAAGGGTACCATCCCGCACTAATGTATGAAGCAACATTTTATGAGCCATGCGAACAAGGCATGGACAAAGACATCTAGAAGAGTGGCACATCTTGGTGTAATCAGAAGGCCAGTCAGGTACCTTATCTCTAAGTTGCAGTACTGTCCAATATTATTAAGACAGGGGACATGCTATACATCCGCATGAGTTATTTAGACTGATTGAACAAACATTACAGAGATTGTGTTGAGTAGCTATAACCAAAATCTATATATATATATATATTGTATATATAATGTTCTTATTAATAGTATATAGAGATAGCTCATGATATAAAAGAAGATTATCCGCAGGTAGGACAAATGGTGATGTAACATAACATAAAGAAATTCAATTTCTATCATTTCATTAAAGTTTTGTAATTGTATGGAGAATAAATATAAAATAAATGTATATATATATACTATTACAAACTTGTTTTATATGATGTATAGTATAATACTTAGGGATCACATTGCAAGTTCTATATATAGATTCTATATATATATATGGATTTTATTAATATTAACTCAAAAATGTATTACATAAGCACGTTTGTACCAAAGCAACACAACTCTTATCAACTCAAAGTTATACGTTCATGACATTATTATAGAATACAACTTTAGAGCACAACTTTTTCATCGGCTCAAATTGTTTACAATTCACAATATAATTAACCCGTATATATAATTTGATCCAGTTATATTTTGACAAAACAATATAATATTTATCTACAATTTAATGATCAAATAATTGTGTAGAAGTGACTCAATTAAAGCATCCGAACGTTCCAAACATCTAAGAAGGCTCATTGTAAATAATTTTTTTATGAGTAAAACATTTTTTATTATAATTATTGTATAATAGTATTCTACTGACTAGTAGTATATGACGTACGCATTTGTATTATTCTATTTAATAGACCCAGTTCATACATAAAACATTTATAGTAAGAAGACGGTCGCAACTATTTAACATAACTTTATAAGTCTGTAATTAATATAATTAGTTAGCTGCAATAAGTATTATTTATAAATAAAAATGGTTTATTAAAAACTAAATAATCTGAAAATATATATAAGGTACATAGTTTTCCATGATATCAATATAAACTATAATAACACAAGCAAGCCAATGTTTAGACTTCTGAAAGATAATCTCAGGCATTCCTTATGCACAATTGAGTGTTTTCGTAAGAGACTCCTTGAGCATTTTTTCTTGTATGTTTTTCGTGTTAATTTAAACAATGGAAAGTGCAAGCGGACAAGCAAAAGTCACACGATGAGCCGATTTGAGTGGGATTATGTCATCTTCGTGTTATTATAATTAACCCTTGCGTGTCAGAGATTGAGGGCCTATTTTCCCCTCGCTAACCTTTTTATTTACTAGGAAGTCACTTAAAGTCATCAACTATAAAATGTTGTTCACTCTTTTTACAAGAAATAATGGGATGATTCATTGTCAGGTATTTGCGTAATCGATCTTTTTCAATAAATCATGTCGGCGTTATATTAAAATATATCATCTTTCTAATAATGAGTGTATATACATCTTTCGGTCCGTTTTGGTTTTGTGTCCTGGATATTGGCTTTAATTAACATATAACCACTACAGGCATGACTTATCAA
>JAUZND010016396.1:0-27063 GCA_034780555.1 Coelogynopora nodosa | reverse complement strand
ACGGCTCAGCATTGATTATTTTTTTTCGAATTTATAAAAACCAGTATAAACTTTTAATCATATTATAACTATATAGTATAATTAAAATTGTATTACCTATATAGATCGATCCATAAATTATGTATAAGTATATATATCGTATTATCATATCAGCTCAATTGATACATTTAAAAACAATAAAATGACGTAAATCTGAAAATTGATTTTGATGTCAACCAGTACATTGCTTGGAAACTGTGTTAAAATACAATTTATTGCGGTGCATATTTAATTTCACACAATAGTAAAGTGGTATCTTAGGTCATCATATAGCAGATCAAATAAAGTATATTAAGGAGGGTTCTATGCGGACTTGAAGCGCTGTCATTGTGTGGAGTAAATAATGCAATCATTGCTCGTATCTTTTAATCAGTATCAAAAACCAGATAATAGTAACAGAGCTGTGGCTTAAAACTTAAATATGCCATCAATACAGCAATTCCTGTTGTTCTTGGTATATCAGCATCTTAATAAAAACTGCTTAATACACCCATCGCATACATTAGTAATTAAATGAAAGTTGATAAAATATCTTTATAGAAAAAAGTGTAAAAATAAACATATCTTTATTAGCGCCGAGAAACCTAATTTCTCCCTAAAGTTAAAGTTACGTTAATATTTTTTAAAACTAATTACAAATACGTTATAAACCGTTGATTATAATATTTAATTAGGAAACGTGTCATCGCAAGAAATCGTCAAATTATTTGAATTGATACAGATAAAACTTCTCGCTATAGAAACATGCTTTTTATAGTACAGGGGTTCGAACGAGAGGGGTTCGGGGGATCAAACCCCCTCCCTAAACAGGCAAGAAAAAAAGTGCCCTTTTAAAAATGTTGAATCACCTTACAATTATTCGTTATTTGAGGCTTTATTTTAAAGTATTTGCTTAACTTCCAAGGAAAACAAGAATAACTCTCCTGGAACCCACTAGGGCTCGTTTTATTAAATGAACCACCCCCTAAAATTTCCTAGATACGCCCCTGTAGTATGCTATTTATTTGATCTATTTTCAACTTATACTCATCGTTCTAATAGTATATATATTATAAACGTTTAATTGGAACTTTTTAGAGCATATTACAATCATTTTAAATTTCTGTGATCCAGCTATATAGCCTACCATATAACAATCAAATAAATTAATTATTTACCGTTGTTAGCATACTGAAATGTAAGGTTAATTATATAATTGTTTCCAATGTTTTACTAAATTAAATATTTTATCGTATTCGTTTTAAAACTAAGGTGTTTATCTACTGAAAATTAACGAAAATATTTAAGAAAGAATATTTCACAATTGTTAAAGTTTTAGTGGGCAGAAATGGTAGTTGAAACTCTTAAACGGTGATTGAGGGCCATATTTAACTCAATACTTGAAAAATTTCCCCTTTTACAGGTAAATATTTTGACTGATGCTGCGTACCTTAAATGGGTTAAAAAATTGAATAAAATATTAATAGCAAAAAAAAAATCTAAATTAATTAATTAATTTACTTTAATTTAATTTTAATCAGAATATAAGTTTCATTATAAGCAATAAAAAATGAAATTAAGTATTAAAGAACTTTTTTAAATGTTATTAGTCGCAATGTTTTTTTCAAAAATTGTAAAAATTATTATGTTATTTAATTTTATATTATATATTTTACAATAAGTTGTTGTATATATTTAATTAATTTTCAATTTATTATTTAATAAATAAAAAAAGGCGATATCGATCATAAATTGGTTTGAATTTATTTTGCTTTGCACACGAAATACATCGCTTAGATTATAGATTTATGCTAAAATAATTGAATTGAGGGATATTGGTTTTCAGCAAAACTGTATTCAATTCAAGGGAACATATTCGATACCGAACTTTGGGTTTCTATTATTTTTCGACAATTCACATGATTATTAAGAATAATAAGGATTAAATAATAATACAAAAACATACCTTAATAGAAACAGAATTGTTTGCTCAAAATAAATGTGAACAACATTATAGAATTATCAATTTCAACTTCAACTACAATATCGGTTAAAAAAGG
Organism: Coelogynopora nodosa; assembly: GCA_034780555.1. Taxonomy (NCBI): domain Eukaryota; kingdom Metazoa; phylum Platyhelminthes; order Proseriata; family Coelogynoporidae; genus Coelogynopora; species Coelogynopora nodosa. Next base: position 24,985 of record JAUZND010016396.1, on the reverse strand, counting down.
TTATGAAATAGAAACTATGACTTAGGAAACTGATGTACATTGTAGAACATTAAATCTATTACTGATATGATAGTGTTTAAATTGAAATTGAATGAATGAGAGATGAAAAATGAAAGTTGTAAAATGAAAACCACAACATTTTTAATGATATATATTAAAGCCGAAAACGTGGAGACAACAAAATGAACAATGTAAATGTTCGCCATAGTCATGGCCAACGATTAAACATATTTCTTGAAGAAAATGCTTTTTCAATCGAAATGAAAACTTTACCTTGGTTTTTTTTTCTCTTCACTATACCTCTGTTATTATTATTTCCTACTCAGGACCAACAAGACATGGCAAATATTACCCTTTTAGTCTATAAATAAGATTGACAATGATATATAAATATGATTGACAATAGTATTAATGAGATTGACAATTTACTGTTACCTCACCAGCAGTACACGGTTAATTGTATTTATTAACATTTTACGCAATATATATTCCGCATAATGTTAATACTGCAATGAATTTACTTAAATAGATAGTTTAAGTCTATTCATCATATCCACCAAGTAATATGAAAAAAGGTAACATTGTTAACAGTGGCAGACCAAATGTTTTTTGATACAATATCATTCTGTTAAAATCTCGACATATATGACTACTTATTATCGGTAAGCAGTGTTGATTCGATGAAATATTGATTGCCATAATTATTAACAAGCTTATCTTGGGACGAAGAAGAAGTTGAACAAAGTTTTCTTACAGCACTTCTTATGATGTATTAAACTTCACTAAATAATTATCAACTATGTTGTCATATAGAAAGTTGGTGATGTTTCTAATGTAGTGCTTTTAGTTTTAATAAAATAATCTGTACAAGTTACAATAAAAACATTTGAAAAATATAGTAAATAATTAAAAAAACACCACTATTAACAATTCTTACATGCTCCCTATAATGTTTTAACTATTTTTACTGGCTCTAATTATAGGTTTCTTATTCTTAGTAAGGAATACTTTTCTCAATCAGTAATCGACGATGTATAGCTTCCAAGTTTGACTGATGATAGTAAGATCGATCATCTTCATCTATTTCGATTGCAAAAACTTTGAAAGTGCCCTCATCTATAAGGGGTTAAAAATCTTTTCCAACCCGTTTTCTATCTGGCGGAAAATGATGTTTATTTGAATTTTCTGAATCGAAACTGTTGTTACGTCCGCACAAGGCCAATATAATCTTAGAAGGATACTTAATTCAGTATTGAATCAATCACGTGCTGGTTAATAATTTTCGCATGTCTTGATGTACTTTTGACATCAAAAGCTTTCAGATCGAAACTGTTTGTCCACATATCGAAAGTGTTGAAGTATATCATTCAATGGTATCGCTTATCTACTAATTCACTCAATGGTCTCAATGCTAACTCCTTAGATATTGGCACTATATATCAAAGTTCCAAAATCCTAAATATTAAAAAATTGTGAATATACTTAAAATATCAAAATAATCATATTTAAATTATGTATAGTGTAATATAGAATTGCAGCATTCAAAGTGGAACAAATATATATTTTTATTTCTAGAACTATTATGAAATTTCAAAAAATTACGAAATATTTATAAAATGCTAAAATTTCAAAACCAAAATTGTGCAAATGCCAAATTCCTTAATTTTATATAGCTAATGGTTCAAGTCTTACCTGGATCCACTTCCTCCGTTCATCCCTCTGACCTCCAACATCAAACATGTGGAAATTGATCTTGTTCATAGTAAACTTAGTCTCGAAAATACCAGACGTAAGCACACGACACCGGAGAATGTCCTGATTGTCGGGGATGAAGTCGGGTTTGCCAAGCTCAGCGGCCTTGTCGAGAAAATAACGAGCGGAGTCAATCAATTGATACTCGTTTGCTCTGGAGAATGCTTCTTGCACACCTTTATCTTTCCAGAGAACTTCACAATGATCAAAGAAAATAGGGGGATATGTGAACTCTTTGTGATTTGCTTCCGCTTGGAGGTACTCGACTCTCTCCTGATTTTCGGGGTTCTCTAACTCTACTGGAGGGTCTAAACGACCCATAGCACTTGTGATTGAGAGCATGGCGTCGCTGATATTACGCTTCATATCACAAACTTTGGACAACTTTTCCTCTTCAGTAAATCCTGTGATATAGAGGATTTGCATCTGCTTTATCAGCGTTGACTTACCAGATTCACCGGCACCGACAACCGGAACACGATAAGTCATCATGAACTGCTTCTTCTCTTTCTTAATGGTTTTATCAATGTCCTCACTTTGAGCGGCTTCATCTGTTTTGGGTTTTTTAGCACACAGCATGTTGGTGCAGGGTTCGAAAAAAACAGTGTTACAATTTAAAAAAAACACTAAAATACGGTTATAGCTTTTTCTGTAGATTAATGCTGTAGTATCTTACAAGCTAGTACTAACAGTGTCACTGATGCAATACCTTTTTCTTCATAGGACGGGATAAAAAGCAAGGAGCTATGTGAGTCAGTTCTATCTGCCAATCGTCACTCACCAACAATGGCGGTATAGAGACCTTATACAACTAACTTACTAACAGCATTATATTATTAAAGTTTGACTATTGAAATCTACCGTGTATATAGCAGATTCAGCCTTTTGTTAATTAGTGAGTAATTAGTACTATAATCTGTGATCACACAAATTGTTCCGACAATCAACCCTATCGGGCCTATAGTATTGTATATATGATGATAAATTTCATTTGCATGAAGCTATGTTTGTTTTCATCTCATTATATTTGTTTAAACTATGTTAGATTACAGAAATAATGGTACATAACTTTAATATGGAATGAGACAAGTTATGGGGAGGATATTATCTTTCAATCACAATTAAACTTACAAACCAATTTCAATGAAAACAGGGCCGGGTAATTATTACTTACAATTTAGTTTGTATGATATTTTTATTCATACCCAACGGTCGACGGACAGAACACACTACTACCTCGATGCACTCGTTTTACATACCCTACCTAATTAGTGGTCTGGTTCCAATAGCACTGGACGACTTTACGAGATGAAAAATGCTGGCAAGGTCAGCCTTACGATCAATCAGAACTATTCTCCAATGCACCACCTTGCCAGACCTTCTCCATGTTGGACGCCTGAAACTGTACTATATGGACATGGACTGTACCGAATGCACTAGAAAGGCAGATAGATAGCGCACACTCAAACCTATACTGCGGGCTTCCTTCAGAATCAACTATCCAACTACGATTAGCAACGCGACACTTTTTCAACGCTCTCGACTTACCCCACCAGAACAGGGTCACATTATTCGTGCCAAAACATACTGCCAAGAACCAGCTTACTAGTATTACAAAACCCTCGGTGACAGTGCCAGGCAAGAACACAACGCTATCCTGACAGACTCCTAGCTGACGCTCAAGCTTCCGACCAACGTAACGGCCCTAACTTCATCAGGGACCTAGCTCTCAGGCGTTCCATTTGACAATGAATCTCAATGTATCATCATATCGATCTATACATTTAGCTGCTTTTTACGTTTATTTTTTAATAATTTTCTATAGTTTGGTTACACAATTAATCCAGAGGAGCATTGAAGCATTACATACCCATAAAATAACAATATTTTAAGTCAGTGTCCTTCCTTCCTTTTTGTTACCATTTCATACATTATGTATTCATTTACTGACGTACACACCTCGGTATCTGAATAAGGTATACTCGTTTTATACCATATACATATATAAACATTCCATAAAATTATATATTAGAAAACATTTCCCAAACAAATATTGGTAATATAGAAATATATGCTATCAAAAAGAGAAATAGTATATTTTAATTATTCATACTTATAATTACTAAACTATATTAGGCCTATATAAATAGAAATAGATTAAATTCAATGGGCATCAAATTTAAATGTATTCACGCTTCATTGGATACACGCCGAATCTGCTACGTATTATACTATATAGTAGCAGCCCTATAACTATAGTTATTATAATAAAGATTATTTAATAAACGCAATAACCTTACCTTACCTTACCTTCACTCCATATTATCCTATTTATGCCTTATTATATAGTAAGCGCATCGATCTACAATCCCCTCTTATTGATGTATACATAAAACATTGAATGCTATTTTACTTTCTGTCTTTCTTGCGTTAGATAATTTGGGAACTTGACCTGCCATTATAATAGTAGGCTGAATATGTTGTTAATGAGGTAGAGTGGATTTGCTTTGAATAAAGTGTTCTATTTTATTACTTGGATCAACTGATTACAGATTGTAGTACTAAGACAAGTATTATTAAATAGTCTGGATAATTATATTCTTTAATTTTCATCGTTCACCACATACCTAAAAAAATGTAAACTTATTTTGTCCAATATAAAAAAAGAATATGCATAATATCAAACCGCGGTACTGCACTGACCAGCAACGACTCAATATTATTTACTATTATATATTATTAACATAATATTTTAATAATAAACAGTCTTTGGCAATGACCACTTGACTCCTGTGAGTTCGATTAGTCTGATATACGACGCACCTTATAGAGAACACTATATGCACAAGTATAGAGTAGAACCCATACTATGTCTAGAACCAAAGTTCTAAATCCAGAGATGATCGTGGGAATCTCTGTTTTTTGCCTATAAGAGTAACCGGTTACATATATATATATACAATATAGGCTCACTTTTCGTATTAAGTTAAAAAAAATTAAGGAAAAAAGGGTGAGTCGAGCATGGACGGGGTAACCCACTAGTTTTTAGATATTGTTTAATTTTTTATATATATGTTATACCTTTTGTATTTATTGTAATTTTGCACAAATAGAATTGTGTAGTGTTATTATTGTTATTTTATAATTTATAATCATTAATATTCACTATTCAGAAATGTTTAAATATTTTTCGGTTGATAAATTCACCATCATTTGGAAATATGCCTTTTTGGTTCGTCAAGTGTGACTATCTTTAGGGGGTTAGTTGTTGTGTGTCGTGATAGCGTTATTTGTTGTTTATAAGGTAATTTTCAATACTTTTCAATTTACGCTACTTCAATTCATTGTTTTTATTTTCGAATAAAGTCGTGCATTATGCTGTTAACTATAATTATCTGCAAATTAAACTTCCCAAACAATATTCAAGTTACCACTTGCTGCTAACAGCAGAATATCCTTGACTGGATAATATATATAAAATCCTTAATAAATGTAGAACAATTTTTTTTTAGCCGAACGCGTTTTCGAGAACTTTTTCTCTTTATTGAAGCATACGTTAGTATATCAAAATAACATAAAACAACTTCTCAATTAAAATACAATCGATATAAATTATATCAAAATAATCAATAGTTTAAAATTATTACAACAATTTATATATTACAAACAAATCATTAAGCAGGTTTGAAAAACATTAACGTAATTTACAAACTAAAAACATATGTCAAAATATTTGACTACAATTATATCCAAGATTCGGTAAATTTATTGTTTTAAATTATAATTATCACTCAATATGTGAAGATTCAGTAAATTCATTGTTTTAAATTATTATTATCACTGAATAGGGGAATTGATCTCATGTTATGAAGATGTAGAATTGATAATTTTTTTGTCCATTAGCGTCTTTGTGTTGGCCATTAGCGACTTTCAGGATTTTCTTCAAAATAAAACAGTGTTTAAAGAAATGAAATGTTTGCAGCTTATTTTCATATGATCCTTGTTTTTCCTTATTTTGTGTTTCGTCATGGAGATTGAGTCAAATATTTTTATAGTTGTTTTTAGTTTGTAAATTACGTTAATATTTTTCAAATCTGCTTAATGATTTGTTTGTAATATATAAATGGTTGTAATCATTTTTAACTATTGATTAACTTGATTTAATTTATATTGATTGTATTTTAAATCTGTAGCTGTTTTATGTTATTTTGATATATTAATTTATGCCTTGATGAACAAGTTCTCGAAAAGGCGTTCGGTTAATATATTTTTTTTTACATTTTTTTTGTATATTTTTTCTCTCTCCAAGTTTCAGTAAATTCACTGTTTTAAAGTAATATATGTAAACGTGTTTTTAAGTATGTGTCGTGTGTTTCACGTGGTTTATTGTACATAATAATAATTATAACTACTATTCCATAATTAATATAATATAGCTTTGATATTCTTAAGACTGAAGTCATATGTAGAAATTGAGGCTTTCACATAGTGTACTTTTCGGTTGTTAAAATGCGTACACCACTCGAAAATATCTTCAGATGCGCTCAAATACACTTATGTAATATATAATAGTAATAATAGATTACAGTTTAATTAATTTTTAGGTAAACTATAAAAATGTAGGTACTTTTGGCGCGGCATAATGATTATTATATTGCGACACTATTAATTGTACAACGTATTTATAATACGATATTTATTTAAAATATATTTCATTCGAATAACTGCCGTTTGGCTGTTTTGCTTTTAAAAAAAATTAGTGTTTAAGTTATGCACTTTGTATACTCTTTTGTAAATGATTTTTAATCAAAACAATTAGTGTAATCAAAATAATAACTTCTTAATTACTCTCTTATCTTTCAAAATATTAAAAAAATTATATAAAAATATACATTAAACATGTCAATAGATAAAAGTGTATAATATATAGTAAAACTTATGGATGATATACTTTAAAACATTGTCGATTTATTAGCGAATTCACTAAATGTAAATTTTTTAAAACTTTTTATACTGCATGCGCCTTATATAAAAAGTATATGTTTTTAGATTTAATTAATTAATTATATATAATTATTAACATAAATTGATTAATTTTTACAAACAAATCAGAGACACTATAATAATTAAAAATAAATCATATTGGTAAAGCATCATCTGCAAATTTTGTTTTTAATTATATAAATTATTTTAATGGGTCACTATAAGTTAACCTATATATAATTTTGCGAATAATAAAAAATAAAACATTTAGACTATTATAAAAATTGAAAGAAAATTACTTTTTATTAAAATATTACAGAACATTACAATAATTCTTTAGTACAATTTCAAACAGTTTACATCATTTAATTTCTGGTTTGCATAAATAAAAGATTACCTAAAAGACTACATAGAGCTAAATAAATTAAAATATGACAATTTTGTTGTCCCTACATGTTAAAATATAATTAATATACAAAATTTTTAACCTAATGAAAACCCTTATTTCTTTTTATACATCACAAGATATGGTTGAAAATAGGCCAAAAACTAAGATGTTCCTATAAATGATAATAAACTCATAATATTAATATTCGAAAGCACCACGAAATCAATAAATAAATCAGTCTTGACTTCCACAGTCATTCCTGCTCATAATCATGACCATCCCCAGTAAAAGACGTTAGCTGAGTTACGTTAATATCAGCATCTGACTCAACGCTCATAACTGTTGCAGTTGGAAAGGTGACAATGACGGGAATGAAATTATGATAATCATTAGATTCTAACTGTGTTGTATCTTCCGTATTAGTCATTTCTGACATCATCCATTCTTGCCACATTTCCGAAGGTGGAGGTTCTTGTTGAGCCATCCATTCCGCTTCTTCCTGTTGAATAACTTGTCGTCTTTCTCTGATTGTTTCAGAACGAGTTTCGATAATATCTGGTTTAACAATCCTCATTATTAAGTCTAAAAAAGAGTCAAGACCTTTCATGGAAATTATAAAATCAGTATATGATCGGCAAACAGGACAGGTATCAGAATTGAAAAGCCACATTCGAATACAGAAGGCACAAAATATATGACCGCATGGTAATACGCAACTATCTAAAAGAATTTCTTTGCAAACTCCACACTCAAGTTCAGTTTCAATTAATTTAGCAATAGTATTAAACGCATTAACGGAGTCAGAAGAAACTTTAGTATTATCTTGCGACTGATTTATTTCTGCCATATTTTCAGCAGATGTATCAGAATCGTGCTTCACTTTCTTATTTCGTTCGCACGAATTAGGTGATGATTCATCCAGATCACAACTAATATGTGAACGTTTTCGTGAAGTAGGGCTCTCCATTTTTGAGTAATGAGAAAGTTTCTCAAATTAATGTCCTACCAAGCTAATGCCTTGAATAAAAAGAACGCATCTTATATTTTAACATTTGAATATGATATTTTGAAAGAAAATTTAAATCAAAGATTTATTTCAAAATTAATATAAACTTTGTAATCATTCTGCTACGTAAAACTGAATATTTATTAAAGATAAAAGCACTTCTGCAAACCGGATTCGATAGGATACAACACAATTTAACTTAAAAATAATTAAAAACGCATTTTCGTAACAACACTGGTTTTGGATCATTTAAAAGAAGAAAAAAAGTCAATCAAATTTACATAGTTTATTATAAACAGTTGTTTAAAATACTTTTTATAAATGAAAAACTATTTAAAATTCCTTATTAAAAATGAAAATATTATATTAGATATATATAACTCTATTCTATAACTATTAATAGGAAGTCGCTAATATCTCAAATTGTTTAATTAGCCGCTGGGACATAGCGGCAAAATATATATTTTCAACTAATGTACAATTATTAATGATTATTTTAAATATCGCAATTTAAAAAAGTAATTAAAACATTTTAAAAATTGTGATTGTAGAAAATTTGCCAAGTTTTTATAATATTTTGATATAAGCATTAACATAGCATATATGATTATAACTATCAAAAATCCATTATATTGATGAATATACTAAATATATAAATATAATAAATAAATCAATTATTGTTGTTATTGTAATTAATAATAACAAACACTGATAAAAATATCTAAAATAGTTTTTCGGTATTTGAGATTCATTAGTTAATATCAAATATGCGCAGCAGTTTTTTTCGGGGATTAGAAAAATTAAAATTCGACCTCCTTTTTATCTTTAATTTTCAGACTACCTCCCCTCTCACTCACTTGTTTACACCTTTCACTTTTTTAACCGTGTAGGGGGAAAAGCCCCATCCCCCTAGGCAGGTTTGGTTTTTGTGATCCAATTATTTTGTAAGTAAAATAGTCAGAATTAATAAAAATTGCCACGGTTGTGAATGAATAATAGAAATAATTGCGAATTTGGTATTCGTAAAATCCATTAATTAAAGCCTATTTTTATATAGATCTCTCTTTAATCAATAAGACTTGCAGAAGCAGATGTTTGGAAAGATTTGTAAATATTACTTTCTTTTATGATTTTTTTTTTTCAAATTAATATGCTCACTTGGCCTTCGGCCGCGTGAGCAAAAATAAATTAGCGTGAGTAAAAACCATCAATTCGCGTGGCGTAATATACTATTCTATAATGTAAAACTATTAAGGCAAAGTAAATAATCGTTAAAGACCTAGACTTTAAATAGCAAATTTATAAAGCCTTGGATAGATTTCGTAGTGGAATTAATGTATACACTAAGCAAACAATAAACTTTTTCTTTTTGGATACACACACATAAATAAATTTTTTAACATTGAGTGATAAATCTCAAATTCGAATCAGGATATATAATATGTTATAATTACATTGATGAGCCTAATGTATTCGCATTAAATTTGAAACTTAAATTTAGCCAAAGTGGGTTTACTGCAGCATTTTGTTGGGTGAATTTTTCTTATATTTTGTGAAAAACCTTATGACACCATTAACAGGGTTTGAATTAAAAGACTGTTTATATGTTAAATTCATATCTGATAAACTGGAGTGTAAAAATAGATCACTTGATAGTCTTTTTCTTTTGTATCTTCTAAATTAACTTACGCTTTATGTGTACTCTTCGTATTGCTGTATAATTTAAATCGAAACAATACATGTTCGAATGAAATTATGTATAAAACACGTATAACTCATAAATTTATAGAAAAATATAGAAACCTACTGCAACATTAGCTAATGTTGCAGTAGGTTTTAAAAAGTAAGATGAATGTAATTATGTATATTTTTGTAATTATATTATAAGTATATTATATATAAGTATATATATGTATATAAGTATATTATATATAATTATAATTATAATGTAATTTATTCGCGATTAATATTTTACAGAAAGTGTTTTTATTTATATTAATGAATTATTAATCCTTTGCATAGTCCTTCAGCTTTTATTTACGTGGTTGTCCTTGTGGGGCAGGGGGGAAAAAGGGATGTACACCACTCCTAGAAATGATTTTTCCATTAACCGATTGACTATTGAAATTGCCCCAAAAAATTTTGGATATTTTTTTAATATAGATTTTTGCTGATGTAGAGTCATATATAAACATTAAATGTTCGGAAGATTCTCTTTGAATCTGAAACAGATAATAAAATAATAATGTTGTTGGTAATTGTGTTTAGGTATTTTAATGATATCATAGGGACGACACTTAGAAATCAAAAAGAAGAATTTATTTTGGCACCAAATTTAATTTATATATATAGAGTTGGAGCTATTTGAGTGTCATAAAATGCTATTTTAGTGGACCCATCGGGACTAGTCAGGATCAATTAAATATATACATATATTGTTTCGGCGATGAATCGAACTTATACTGAAACTTAACAAAACTATTTTATATACAATTTTACAGTCATAGACCATTTGTTTTTATATATTTATATACATAAGAAATTACTTTATATCACGTTATATGTTTACATTTATGATTCTCTTCACATAAATCCTTTTGTTGTACTATTCAACTACTTTCAAATGTTATAGTTTTAAACAAAATCAATAAAAAAAATTGATCCAATATAACATGTATGAACAATGTGTAACTAAGCACTTGTCTCAACTTATGTTTCAATGTGTCAATTATTTATATTTCGATCTGGCCCGTCATCAATGGACCAGGTCATACAATCTTGTTTTAAGCTCATGTGATTCTCATAAATTAATTGTTTTGAAACTTTGCATAATATGTTATATATATTATATATATAAACAATGAACAACATTTAACATGAATCTTATACTTTTGGAGGTCAGGATAACAATTACAAATGTTTAACATAGCTGGTTGGTACTGGTCGGAAAAACATAAAATTACATAATTATTTTTCTAGATTTGTTTCAATACATTAAATTTTGAGTCTCTATTACACACATAATTTGTCTAAATAATGTTTAATACCATGGATAGATTTTTTATAGCAAAATTTCTAATTCTCGAAGCCTGTCCAGACCTTAAAATAATAGTTTAGTTTTTGTAATAAGCAAATTTAGAATATAGTTTATATCAATATTATAAACCAACTTGTTTTAAAAACAAATAATAAAAAATAATTAGAACAAATGTAATTTTTAAAATGGTACATTTTCAGGGGCCATTCACGTGACTTAAGGGATATTAATAATATCGCTTGATCCAAACATTTTAGTTCGATAGGCCGTGCCGTTTTTCAACAAAATGTGGTCAGAATGAGGCCATAGATCCCCTGAAGGACTTTCCGAAAATATCTGCAATATCAAGGACTGTGAAGGATAATAACCTTTCCGAAAATATCCGCACTATCAAATAAGAAATACCTAAAATATTAGTTATTGACAAGCTTTGTGAGGAGAGAGGCATGGTTATGCGCAAAATAATTTTTATAAAATGCAATGTATTATTACTATTTAAAAAATTGATTTGCAATACGCCATAAGGCTGAGGGCCGTGTTTTAGCATTTGTATTGATTTATAAAAGTATATTGCTGTTCAATGTTTATTGCAGTTCAGTCAATAACGATTTTTTAAATTTAAATAAAATTTAAAAATAAAGCGAAGCTGCGTAATCTTTTACTTTATCTTTAAAAATGAGTTGGGTAAGGTTTATTAGATTTTCAGCAAATTCCAAATAAAGAGATATGTGGTTTAGAAGACGATGAAATACAGCGTTTAATTGAAAATTACATTGAACATTTACCTAATGTATCTAGTCTTGAAAATATAATATTAGACGATACTAGCGACATCCAAGAACAATCAATTCCTCAAGATGTAAATAGGGAACTAGATGATCTCGAACGATCTATGATATCAAAATCTTCTGTGACTCAAATAAGTAATCATGTACAACGTTTTAATTTTTTCTTAAAGAAAAAAATCTGAATGAAAATATCGAAACATTGCCAGAGAAAGAATTGGCCCAATACTTGCGATACTTTTATAGTTCCTAGGTTCCTAACGTAAATTCTCCGCTTCAGCATCTTTAATCTGTATACAACAGCTCCTGTCAACAAGGTAATAAACATAATTTAATGGACTTGTTTTCAAGACAGCAAGCAACATGATTGTCACGCTTGTCGGACAATTCCAAGAATCTGGCCAAGGAAAAAATCAAAGATTTTTTTAAAGTCTTTTTAAAGAGATTATCGAGGAAGACTTAGTTAAATTGAATACCTTTTTCGATAGATCGTTTCCCGAGAAGCTTCAGTTGGTAATCTGGTACAACATTACTTTCTATTTTGGTAATAGAGGGAGGAGGGAAGCCTTTCGATCCTTCGACATAAAATATTATTGCAATCATGAACCAACGCGAATAAGTGATGGAAAAGATTATGTTTGTTTAGCGATTCCTACCAAAGACAAAAATTGCAAACATTCCTTGAAAAACGTGAACATGAATTCAGTAAAGATGGGATAATGTTAGCTAATCCTGCCAATCAGCATTGCTGCCCTGTAGAAGCATTTCGCTTGTATCTGTCTAAACTTCCAACAGATTGTGCTTGCCTTTTTCCAAAACTAAATGGAAATACCAATCAAACTGGTCATGGTATGGTAATCAACCAGTAGGCAAGACTAAATTGGGAAAATGTATGAAAGAACTTTCACTGAAAGCTGGTTTGGTGTATCAAATCATGGTGTACGACCAACTGTAATAAACCAACTCAAGAGAAAGGGTTTCAAAAAAACGCAAATTGCATGGATTACAATATGCGCGATCGTTGGAACGTTAAATATCAAATTAGTGAAACATTGTCAAACTTTCTCAATAAAAAACAATGGTCAAATTCAGTTGACCAGCTCTCCTCATCGGTACCTACTCAAACTAGTTGTATCAGCTCTTGTTACAGCAATACAATAATTTCTCGACCTAACCAAAACTACCAAGATGGTTTATTCCGAAGTTGTACTTTCGACAATTGTACTATTTATACGTAATTGTATTATATGAAACTATTCGAAAAGATTTCAATTATTCGTTGAATGTTTATATAATTCAACTATTGTATGTTAAAAATTAACTTTGTATTGGTTATACTCATAAAAATTTTCTATAAAAGTGTATTAAAAGTATATTTAAATCTAATGTTATACTGTAGTTACATACATTTACTGATTAAAAGAATTTATTGATTGCAATTTTTTGCAAGTCGAACCTCAATATGGTTTTGGGGTATAATTTAGACGTTCAAAAATTAACATAGAAAGATGGGATGGCTATAACACAATAGTAGTGAACGATTATTGCGAACCAATTAATAATGAACGCCTTAATTTTTCTAGTATTTGATGAGGCAATAATTCAATAAAACAAACATTAGGAAACACCTGTTTTCGCCATTCAATAGTATAAACCTGTGCAAAATTTGAATTAATTATGTTGTTTTTAAATTGTCGATTTCGATCAAGTGATTTCATAATACAAATGAATATATTTTCAAATGCGCAACTTTCTGTTGAACATATAAGTTTTATTCTGTGAAGCAATACTTCCTTCAAGGTCAAAGAGTCATATTTTCTTCACAAATCTAATCCTGACAACTTTGTTTTAAATTACAATGTTTAAATATAATACTGCGTATATTGTTCTTGTTTATGAAATTTTTTATATTACAGAAAAATATGTTCAAAAGATTGGCAACGCTAATCAAAGTGATTTTAACTTTTTGTTACTAATTATAATATGTAGAATTGAACACTATATCGCTGCCGCATAACAACACTATCCTAAGTAAAAATTTTCGGCTATCAAAGCGACAGCGATATATTAAAAATGAAATAAATTTGATGTCCGATTTCTCAGTGTTTTATTTATTGAAACATTTTTTAAAGCATTATAACTATTGATCTATTTAGCCCAATTAAACTATGATCGGTATTAAACACACAGCTGATGGCATGCGGATTCTGGGAGGGTATCGAATTTCTAAACCTTTAAAAGACAACAGATGCGGAAATGAAATTTCAAGTCAGTGAACAAAATATACTCGTTACCCCAACACATTTAGCAAGAACTACAACAAACCATTAATACTGTTCAAAGGTCTCTTACTTTTATAGCAAGCAAGATAACATCTCCCATTTCTACGTCAATATAATATAATAATAACTTTTATATTAAATCCTCCAAATAAGATTTTCTAAATGAAGTGGAAGAGAAAGACTAACTCGATATCAATAATAATTTACTATTCTGACACCAAAACTGGATACATTAAAATATGAACTATACAAGAAAGGAGAAGTTGATGTGGAAACAAATTAAGAGTGTGATATAGTCGGATTGTGTGCAATAGAGTAGAAATAAATACAGAATGTCATACATAATATGGAATAAACAGAGTACAGTACGACTGTATCAAAGAGCCATCTTTCGCCCCTCGAGACTCATCTCGACCGCGCGCAGATTCTTCTTGTTCATGTCGTTGGTCGACTTGATGTTGCGCATGTGTTTCTCGAAGCGGGAGACCTCCTTCTTGGCGGACTTGCGGTGCACAGCGCCGGTCTCCACCGTCGACTTGGGCCGCACCACGTAGTCCTTGAAGGAGGGCTGGGGCACCCGAGCGCGGCCTATCCAGCCGGGCTCCCCGGGCCGCACTGACCCTCTGGGGGAAGGGGGGCGTAGGGAGTTACATGATGTTACGATAATGTAGTTTTTAAGAATCCCAAATAATTATTAATGCAAAATAAAACACGTACAATATATAGTATTTAACAACCTCGATAATGCTATCATATAATTAAAACGACAAAAAGTTGGACTATTTTAGAAACATATATGTTTTTGTCTACATGTCACAATAAATCAGTAGGTCATAATTCATGTCTAATATATATAATCTTTTAATATAACATGTTTAAGGTTATAATTATATTAAATTACCACGTATGGTATCGCATTTTAGCACACGTATTATATAATAAGAAAATATTATTTTAAAATCCGTTTACGTTTGTTGAAAAATACGTTCGCGGCAAAAATATTGATTCCAAAAATTTGAATAAGTATTCAAATAAGTAATCAAATCACTTTTCAGATTTAACCCATTTTTAAGAGATAATAAAATGAGATTAAAAACGTAATAGTTAATGACGGCATTTTGAGTTCAAATATTTACATGACGACAAAACTATTATATTTACTTTTATTTTTGAGACGCAGTAAATTTGGTTGAGATAATAATAATAAATAAAAACATATATACAGACATACTCGTAATAATAATTGACATCATTTTCCACTTCAAAAAATATATTTATATGTTACCAATATATTATATATATACTTAAGAAAACTTTTTCATAAAACTAGATAAATTATCAACGACAACACTGATATAATATTTGTATTACTATAAATCCAGAAGAAAAAAATTCTAGACATACTCCTCGCAAACTTACTTTTTCTCAGATTCCATTTCTTTGCTAATATCTCGTTTTTGAGCGGCTTCGGATCTTTAGAAATTAAACAGAAAAATTATTATTAAAAAACAACAATAGTACACAAAGCAGTAACTACTGGTTAGAAACTAATGATATTATGAGCAATATAATTATGTTAAAAAAATTATCTTACTGTTTCGGGTAGATACCAGTTCAAAACAAACAATGAGTTTATTGTAGAAACATAGTTTAAAGTACAAAACATTGTGCAAGACTATACATGTATGATAAACTTTCACCTTTGACAGTAACAACTTAATTAAACTGAATTTTGGGCATTCACTCATACTGCGGCTGCCTATTGTTCAAACAGTATTGATACAGCCGTCTAAAACAGTATACTATAAGTATAGCTGGCTGATTATTTCAAGTATGGATGGCATGTAAACCCTGAAGATGCCGGAAACAAATCGAACAAAACGGAAAGGTACACAGTAGCCGGTTCTCGACAACGATGCATTACAGGATCCCACACATAGTAACACAGCAATCCGCCAGTTCAGAGAATTCTTACATATACAGTCGTGGTCGTCGCGTCATCGTGGTGATACCGGTAGTTGACTAGTGTTGACTGCTGTTGCTGGCTAGCTGCACTGTAACTGTAACCAGTGGTAACCCAAGAAGAGAGTAACCCTCGATGGTCTCATACAAGGACGTCTAGTATCGATTGAATACTGATCCAAAGAATGTTTGCTGACTGAACATAGTTTACGGCGTGATGAAATATATATATATATACGCGTACAGTGTTATGAATAGAAGAAACAGAGTAAGTTATTGAAAAACCACGTCAAATGTAATAAGGGAATCAGTGAAAAGCAAACCGCTCGGCTCGCTAACAAGCAACCAATTATTATTGGAGTTCAAAGCCAAATTACAAAATTAAATAATTTTAACCAACAAAAAAGTTAGTTTGCTTCCTCCTTCCAGTCAAAGTATATATCATGACAATGTTACAAAATCTAATTCATCATTATGTTAACTGTTTCAGCAGATTAGTGATCAGTTAGTTTGGTGGGAAAAATATATACATAATTTCTTTAAGAAGAAATTGTTAATAAAACAATAAAATACATTTTGCCTCACAAAAATAGGAATGCATATAATTTAATTTTAAAAACTCAAACATGGAGATAATGCAATATTATATATATATATACATATATATTACATGAAAATTGGAGCCTAGAGGCTACTAGGTTTAAGAAAGAAAAGAATGAGACATATTGTAATAAAGTATATTATATATAGTATGAGTTTAAAAGTAAATGATATTCGTTTGATCATTCGCATTATCTGTTTATACATACGTACATGTTTTTGAGAATTGAAATTTACTGATAACAAATGCAGAAACCTCGTTTTAGGATTTTGAAACCACTGACATTTCCTCGACTTCCTGACACAAAATCAACTGAACTAAACGTTTTAGCAGAATCAGATATTCACAGGATAGGAATATATCAAGTACCGCGAGGCAGCTATATTCAACACAAACTTATAATTATTCATTGCCAGAATTTTACTTTAAACTTTAGAACGAAAAGCCAAAATCTGTTGCCCCTCAATTTGAGGCTAAGACAGACATAATCTAGCTTTGTCTCACTCGATGTTCCTTTTCTTGGGCAGGTTGGCGTAGTCCCGCTCCTCACGCTCCTCCTTGCTGAGACCCTTGTAGTTGGTCGACAGGTTGAAGATCGGCCGGGACCACTCATCTGCAATTGGATAGGAGCGTCGATTCATTCACAAATGCGATGAACGCACTAAGATTAGTCGTGTGAGAGTGGGTGTGACATCGACGTGTTATCGATTAGATATTCTATCGGCGATATTTTAAATATATATATATATATTATATAGGACCAGGACGTGGCGTTAAACTATTTGTTTAGTCTGATCACTATTTCAAATAAAAAACAAATATATATTATTTGTATTAAAATAATGAAATCAAATTTGGTGACATATAAACGCCATGTTTTAATAATAACAGGAGTATCACAGTTACTCATTTATTTAAAGTAATCCCTTTGGAGTCATGTCGGAGTTGTTGTTTCCTGATCAGATAATCAATAAAATAAAATATTATTTCTTGATTATATTTGGTAACTTTACTTAGTAATTTATTTGCGAATACTTGTCAATTTTACTTTTGAATTGTTTTCATTGTCAAGATAGTGAGGAGTGGAAAGGAAAGATTTAATTTACTATTTGACAGCTTTGTACAGTCTACGCACCTTGTACTTCTTAACTGTAATATTCATTTCAGGGTGTCTGCATCTTTTGTTTACTTCAATTTTCAGTTATTTTAAACATAATTGCAAAAATATCAAACACAGTTTTAGAAATATATATATATATGTGTCGTTATTCATAAAAAAATAAAATATTATATACATACTTTTTGTTAATATGTGCTATCAAATTGAAAAAAACACTATGACCAATAACATATCAAAATGCATACTTCCAAAAGTTAAACATACATTCAGACCACCTTGATGTAAAAAAAGAGTACAAATAGTATAGATCTTACAAATTGGTCAAAACTTGAGATAATAAATTTCCCAAAATGTTAGGATTCCAGGCTTTTCTCAGACTAAAAAATCGGGTTGGACAGGACAGGAGACACTCACTGATGAGCCGGCTGGCATTCTCCTTATTCTTCCGATTCTCGCGGGGGTGCTTGAGCAGGAACATGACCGCCTTGCCCACCCCACTGTCCTTGAGGATCTCGGTGTGCAGGCTGGGGAACTCCTGCAGCCCGTGGAGCATGGCCTCACGGATGGGCAGGCAGGGCAGGCTCTTGTCGGGCAACGGGGCCAGCCACTCAGTGATGGCCCGGAGCATGCCGCAGTCGACCAGGGCCATGCGGAGGTCCGCTCTGTGTGACAATGAACGCAACGCAACAATGTGGTATGTGATTCCAACAGAAACTGTTCTACTCTGTTTTCTGGGAGCATTCGAATTTTACTTGGTCATTTCAGCGTAGTAATCGTAGCCAACTAATAGAACATAAATTTAACAAATAATATTTTGTATGCAATTTCATGCAATATTCCTGCATGTTTTTTTCCTAATTTTCTGTCAGCATGTACATATTATAATTGATATACATCACTCTGTAGTTTCCATATTTCTATTTAGCGTGAAAACATGGGTAAAAGGAGTGAAAGAGATGGCTAAAAATGAGAGAGACAGCGATAGTTAAAGCTAAAAAGAGAAATGATATGAATAAAATATTAAGATGGGGAGTTAAAGGAAGGGAAGACGAAATGATAAAAATAATAAAACTTACTTCAGACGTTGTCAATGCCTGCTAATAAGAAACACAAACTCAGTTTTGGAATAACTAAATTATAATACATTTTCGACATTACATTACGAGTAGGAAATAAATTACATTTCCTAATGAATGTTGCATTGAACGTCTGTCTGCCCGTTATTTGCCATAAATTACAAGAAACAATACAACACACATCTCAAGATTATTTTTAAAAGTTCCAATTATGCATATCCACAAGAATGCGTTCATTTCAATTGATTTAAATATTTAGTTGTATAGAGAAAAGTATCCATAACAAAGCCGCCAACAAATTAAACCATATTAATGTCAACTTACTTCTTGAGTAGATTCACCACCTCAGGCAGCATTTTCAGCTTCTTTGTGGCTGGCTGATGAAGCGTGACCAACTCCCGATCATCCTGCAGAACCAAGAGTAATTGAGCGTTACTATGAGACTAATTGTATTAGCTGAACAGAACACAAGGCGGTCTCAAGACATATTTGCCGAAGCTGATGCCTTACTTGGGGGGAATAGCACGATGTAAGAAAGTGTTAAAGGAATGCAGGTCGGATGATCGACACTTTCGTTAGATGATCGTTGGAGGTGATTACACTATACGTTTAAGTGAAATTGTGATGTAAATTATAATAGAAAATTACATTAATATTGATTGGTTCAGTGATGGTTAAGCCTTACAATTTAGAAATAATAGATTATAATAATTAGAAACAATACCACCAAAATACATTTAGATCACAAATAATCCTAATATTTCAAAAATGTTGACTGTAAAGAAAATAGGCCAGTGTTCTGCAAAAGTTCTATGCCACAAATTACTTATATAATAAATATAAGTTCGATATAAATTTAATTTATTACGCCTTAATACTAATCTATTCCATACATAAAATGGAGAAAAATGATATTATAAAGATAATACAAATAATATATATAGGACGCGAACACATATAGAATGACAAGTACCCCCATTTTGAAAGTCAGGCAGTGGTTGTATACACATGTATACACAGATAAAGCCGAAAATGGTACCCAATGTTGCATATTCGTATGTAATATCAAAACTAATATATTAATTTTTTATCTAGATACTTAATTAATACCATTGTTTATTCTCTGGAAGTCCACCATCTAGGCTACTCAATAATTCATTCAAGCCCCACTTACCTCGGCCGCCATCTTCATCCGCGAAATAAGATCAGCAATCATATCGTCACTGTCATTGATGATGTCAATATCGCCGCGACCACGCTTCCGGAACTTCTTGTTGGTTGCCTTCTTCCGCGCCATCATGGCGTCAAAGTCGGACAAGCCGCGGTCATCGACAACAGCGTCCACAACCCCCTCATCCGAGGTGTCCGAGTCCTCACCGCCGTCCTTCTGATCATCAGTCGTCGCGGAGGGCTTCTTCCCGATCTCAAGGTCGTCCTCATCATCGTCGTCGTCGTCATCCTTGTGCGCTGCCTTGTCCACCTCATTCTCGGCGAACCCCTCGAACTCTTCCTCCTCATCATTCTCGCCGAAAATGTCCGCTATTATGTCGTCCATGTGTGCGATCTGACACGGTAGTATGCATTATATTGATTTATTTACTAAACCAGTATAACATTACTGTAAATATCCGTATTAATGTTACATAATAGAGATTTAACAATAATTGTTTTTATCAGTGGAGGTATTTTTATGGTTGCAGCAAATGATTGCAGACATAATGAATATATCAGCCAAGCAAACGTAGTAATTTTTGTATACTTATTGTTATAATCTATTTTCTTGGGTGTTATAATTTTTGAATTGAATATTATAATTCTTTAAATACTATTATGCCTTACAATCTATTTTTTTGTCATATAATTAATTGTAATTCTTATTGGGTTTTGTTTATGCCGAACAATATTTCACTCGATATTACTACAGTTAGTCATGCCATCATCTATTGTTCGCAATATTTGCTAATTACATATTTTAGCCATTTAAATTGT
This sequence comes from Coelogynopora nodosa, assembly GCA_034780555.1. Classification (NCBI taxonomy): domain Eukaryota; kingdom Metazoa; phylum Platyhelminthes; order Proseriata; family Coelogynoporidae; genus Coelogynopora; species Coelogynopora nodosa. Next base: position 4,004 of record JAUZND010016396.1, on the reverse strand, counting down.
TATAAAAATATTTTCAAATTGTTAATTTTAAGTAAAACTACGTATAATATTATTACATCCATTCTTCTATATATATAGGCAAAAGTGTACTATACAAGCATATAAATTAAAGAACGCTGTAATTTATTATATTTAATATATATTGAAATTATATAAAAGTTTGTAAACAAATTTGGGACTTTTAAATAGTTTTTTTGCATTATAATGACAGTAGAGAATTATCAATCGCCTCACAGAAACAGACTCCGAACAAGCAAAGGCTGCAGCACAACATATTTGTTACATATAAACAACAGGATCAAATTTTTAGAAGTATTATACAGAGTGAGTGAACTATTTACTTTTACGGCTAGCTATATTACTGTAAGTAGTAGTGTATATTAAAGATGTATAATTTTTTTAAATAATATTTGTTAAGTTAAATACTGTATTTATGGAGAACACGACAACTAATAAGCTATGGTATGTGAGTTATTACATTTATCACTTAAGGTAAGATGTTAAAAAAATTACTGAGACTATCATTATTGAAACTTTGTTAAAGAAATATATCAAATAAATATAGTACTATACAAGAATATAAATTACAGAACGCTGTAATTTATTATATTTAATATCTATTGCAATTATTTGAAAGTTTGTAAACAAATATAGGACTTTTTCATTAATGTTTTGCATTATAATGACAGTAGAGTTAATTATCAATCGTGTTACATAAATATAGCGTTTTTTTGGCTTATAATGACTCAAAAAATATAATTGTTTGGATTGTATCAGTATTACTGATACATTCCAAACAATTACTACATATTATACTAAATGTACTAACAAACTTCTGAAACCAAATTTAACATCATCCCTGACGCAATTGCTCTCAACAATATAAAGTCACCCTATATACAACCTCGCATACATACTTAATTATGATTACTACCGAAGAAGCACTCTTTTCGAAAATATATAATGACAGCAAAGATTTGGTCTCTCGCATAACTGTAAAAAAATCAAATTATCTGTATAACTCAAAATCAAATAACCGAAATCCGCAAATTTCACTTTCACTGACATTATTCAAACTTCTAAGTATCACTTTCAGCTCGAACAAAAAATATAAAATTTACTTCAACAACTGTTGGCACTTAAGACCTGTATCCCATACAGATTCTGAAAAACACGGATGAAAAATCTATCAGTTATTTTTTCTGACGACCATAGCATAATAAAATATGCTGTGATAAATCAACAAAACACTTTAATACTTTAACAATTCCCAAAGGGAGTTTTGAGGAATTTATTCTTTCCGAAAATACATCCCCACAAGTATACTGTCACTCAAAAACAAAAAAATTAAAACAACCAAATAAGTTGTTTCTTTTAGCCTATATAAATCATGCAATCAATTCTTTTTTAATTCTCAAAACGACAACTTATATTAATGAATAAATTACATTTTTGTATTGTTACTAATGATATGTTATGTATTATATTATTTCCGTAAATGTAAAAAATTTCGTAATACACGTTCCTTGGTTATTTTCATATCGCTTTAAGTAGATGGACAATTTTCTATTTAAAAGATCTTACTTGATAAGATAATTTTTTTCTTTTAATTCAATTCAATTTAGATAATAACTTTTTAAACAAAAGACATTTGGGGTGTATGCCTTAATGACTAGAGCATTGGCTGATTTGCTTAACACATGGTAAAATGATCCAATGTCTGTGAAATTCGTCTAAAAATTCAGTTCGAACTCTACAAACTTGTCCCACAACAATGTATAGAGCAAATTTGAATATAAATCTTTAAACTACTTACAAATAATTTACTATCAAGAAAACCAAACTTCAACTTCAATCCAAGACATCAGAGTGACTTCATTAGTCCAAAGTGATTTTAAAAAGTTAATATACATTCATTCCTAACTTTACCATTTCTTCCTATAACAATATATACACTAAATTATAGTCAATATTTTCCCATTGTTTATAAATGAATGACCTTCAAAAAACAAATGCCATCTCATTCTAGGTCTTTGGAGTGATATCATTAATACAAAAATTGAAAACATGGAGTTAATATAAATCATAACTCCATGCAATCCCAACATATCAATGTCTAATAGTAATCAGCAAGATACCAGGCCACTAAAGCAAATAAATCTGTGAAGTAGATTGCAAAGAATGGTTGATTAAGTAGACACTTCACTTTATAGTGAAGTGTCTATAGGCACTAGGAGATATGTAACGCCATCCCAGATTGTACCAGAATGAAATAAGAAAGATAGAGAAAATCCACATATGGAACTGTCAATGAAGTTGTTTTGAAACAATAAAAGACATGACAAAAGAAAAAAAGGTTAGAATTATTAGTTGGTTATATATTTGATTGTGATTGTATCATTACATTATTTAATATTTTATGGTAATGTGTTATAATTTATTACTAAAATATTACTAATATGCATAATATTAAATTAATTAAAATTAATAATGAATTCATATTTATTGAATTCAATTTACATTGTACAACTTCAAATGCCAATATTAATCTTAAATCTGTATATATGTATTTTTGGATGATTTAATACTTATAATACATACTATTTTTAAGTTCATTATTATTAATAAATTAGTTATAAAAAGATAATAGTGCATGAGAATGACAATTATATAAATATAATACATTATATATAAATGTTAAAAGTAGATATATTATACAAAATATAAAAGTATAATTTAGTTGAACAATTATTATAAAAGCATATATTAAAAACAGTTACAGTATATTCAGCCATTTAACAATCGGTGCTTGAAGAATATAGCATTTAATTCAAAATGTCTTCTCAATAACAGTGCTGATGCAGCCCATTTTTTTTTAAATCGCAGGTCTAAAGATAGTATTTCTAAAGTACGTTTTAGATACCATAGTTAGATAAGTTATAAGTTATAGATAAGTTTCTAGATAAGTTATCATAGAAAATAAGAAAACGCATTTCTTTTTTGGTTTGACTATAGTCATAAAACTTAGCATACAGGTTAAACAGTATGTTTCCTACATAAAAATGCATATTACAGCTAATGTATAGAATGTTAGTGGTCAATGAATATAAAATATAAATCTAATCAGAATATAAATAAATACTCAACACATTCCTGAACATAGAAAAGCTGACTTGCATAAATTAACTAAATGGCTCATTTGTTATACTATACACATATACTATAATTTATACTCAATATCTTCATTTAAACTTCACAGCAAAAAAGGCATCTCCCACCCTTCCCAGAATGGATAGGGTTAGCTAAAGTAAGGTGTAATTTCAAACCAATTGCTGGTTAAACTTATTAGAACCAAATTGACTAACATACATTTCAGTTATGCACATATCTAAAGGTATTTTAGTTAACAATTATGTGGAATCAATTTCTTTAATTGCAGTTTAATGATATTATAAATGTATAAATGTAAATACAATTATTTCTTTGTATAATAAAGGTATGCTATTAAATTCTCTAATATTAAAATCTACTTTTAATAAAAACCTTCTATTTCAATAAAGATTAAAAGTTCATGATACAATTATATTGGATTTTCAATAAAATATTAAAAAATTCCATAATAACAAATGTAATTACCTCAAATAATTTTAAAAAATCAAGATTATATATCATATAATAATAATTTAGATCATATATCCCACACAATATGTTTCCTTAGGTATACATTGAGAGATTTCAAGTCTGGTGTAACACCCGAGTAATGATTACTCAGGTGTTATCTCAACACAGAGTAGAGTTAACTCGGGTGTTAAGTTTACCCAGGTGTAGTTAACTCGGGTGTTAAGTTTACTCGGGTGTAGTTAACTCGGGTGTTTAGATTACTCAGGTGTTTTAAAGTTTATTTTTAGTTTCGATTTTATTTTCAAAATTTTATTTTCCAAAATGAGATTTCACTGGACAACCAATCTATCGATAAAAGCACTTAAAGGTCTCTGTGCAAGTCA
>JAUZND010016385.1:0-27064 GCA_034780555.1 Coelogynopora nodosa | reverse complement strand
GCACGAACGCCGTCGATTGTACACTCATCCATCATTAGACACGAGGGGAAAAATCAATAAAATGTATTTGAATGATTAATTACTACCATTAGGGTACCTCTAATCAATTTGTAATGATTACTATCACATTCCTTATACTTGACTTAGTGGGAATAGGCGTTGAAATTAGCCCGATCGAATATTGAATGGCTGAAGAACAGTATATTGCAAAAAATCAATCAAATGTACTTGATCGATTGATTACTACAACAAGGGTACATCTGATCAATTCGTAAGTGGGAAAATCGAATTCAGTGACCTTGAATTAATCAGAAACGACCTTGACCTTGTTTAAATCGGCCAATAGGAAGCCATAGTAACTAAAAAGAAATACTCGATTCTGATTAGCTAAAAATAATTCGGGGGGGGTGAGTCATGATATTTTTTAGCCATGACTCATAAATCTATTTATAAGTGTGGTCGAATCGACTCTTCCTATGCTACTTATTTTTATAACTTATGATGTTGGGGATGCATAACAATGATGGTTTTAATGGTATATTTTTAGAATTATTTGTTGAACGATTAATGTCTTATCTAACAAGAATATATTATATATTTTTATTACGACGCCAGGCACCCATAAGAAGATTTAAAAATATATATTTCGGTTCATCTGATAAGTGGGGAAGCGGAAAATGCTTTTTATTGATTAACGGCAGATGTTTAAGAAAAAGATTATAAGTAGTAAAAAATGGAACACGATTACATTGAGAAGTAATTATATTTTGTTATTTAGTAGATTTTCGCGTGACTGACTGAATAATCTATCGCAGATTCAATTTGTTTTTGTTTGTAGCCTTTGGAAACTATTGGAAAATTATAACGAAATTCTTTGGAAAATTTTAAGAAATTAAGATTTTTGTATGTTATTTAAAAGATGTCGAAGGTGACATGAAATTGGTGAAGAAATTGATGCGAATCTGTTGGTTTTGACAAAAGTTTATTAAAATTGTAGTTTATTATTACGTAAATATATACGAGTGTCTAAAGATATATATTTGTGCTACTATGGCTAAATTTGAAACGAATTGTGCATTTCATATAATTATTTATTGTGAATGTTTGCATGTGACTCATAAAAATATTAAAAGGTATTTATCATATCTCCAAAAATAGATATAGTCTCTATAGAGCAAGGTTAAAAGTCTGATTTCAAACTATATTTAAAAGCAAACTCATATGAAAATATTTTCTAATTTAGATATGAATAAATTAGCGAAATTTGGAGCACAGGAGTTGCCCATGGCCATCCCTTTTATTTCATGAAAGTATTTATCACGGAAACAAAAATAGAAAATATCAAAATAAAAAGAAAAAAAGAAAACAAATATTTATTTTCATCAGGTAATGCGTCTTTACAAACTTATGTACAGATGACAGATGAACTAAAAACCACTTTTCGGAATCCCCGATGGTTGCCTAGAGTCGCAATTCAAATATTAAATATATTATTGTTAATTAATGAAGGATTTTGATGACTATCTTTTTTGATAATTTAAAATGTTAACCATACATTTAGTAATTATTTTATAATATATAGATAGCCTATATATTTATTCAAAATGTTTATTTATTATTTAAATTTTCTATTCAAATTTAAGTTTGAATATAATGGCTAATCAATTTTATAATTTATTGATTATTCTGATTAAATAAAAATAAATTTCATCTTTCTGTAGTCCAAACACTCTTGACAGTGAGAAAAGAAAGAAAAAAAGATTAATTGTATTATTAAATAAGCCAAACATCTCCAGTGTAATCTTTAGTAAATAGATTCAGTTTTCGTCAGACTAGTGTTTGATTGGTCAAGTTTTAGTTGACTTTTTTCAATTATTCAAAAACATGCCTATTTTATCTAACCTGACAATTTTTTGATAAATAATAATCCAAACAATTTGCATGATTTACTTACCCACAAAGTCCAAATTTAAATAACTTAAGCCAGAAACTATTTGAGTTATTATAGTTTTTCACAATAGGAGGATAACTCCCTAGTGCCAGAGAAGAGTTCAAAATTAGCAAAATATTTGTTTAAAAAAGGTTTGGAGGATTCACTTTAAATAGTCTTGTTTGTTTAGCCTAATTCTATATAATATTAAGTAAAGTCAAATTTATTTATTTTTTCGTTTTTTTCATATTATCTTTTATTATTTTAAGATAGTATTGTATGTCACTTATATTTCTTCGAGGCTTCAGTCCCAATTCAAAAAACGTGTACTGTATATACAGGGTGGCCCAAAGGTAACCCAAAAGTGGCCCTATATGTAGTTTTCGTCATGACAACTATTTGTAAATTGAATAGTAGATAATATATCTATTTAGTTTATTAGATTTCTATAAAATAATGGATTTAAAATTCAAATGAAGCACAATTATTAACATCATGGCTACTCAGCAAGAAGTTCCAAGACTTTGAAAGATTCTGATTTTACAAATATCGATAAGTGACAATCAATATCTTTTCGGTTTGGGCAATATTAGATTCCCCGACTTAAACCTGCTTTTTTTACAGTCATTATTAAAATACAAGTTTATGGGTTTGTTTATAACACAGTTTAGAGGTTTTTGTGTAATTCGAAAAACTCAACACTAAATGGACATTATTCAGCTATTGCAGCCTTTTAATTTTGTTTTAACTAACAATTTAAAAGTTATAAATTAGGTCATTAAGGCCAAATATAAGGTCAAATAAGGTCATTATAGCAAAAGAATTTATATTCAGCTGCCGTAAATTATCCCCAACTTCAATCCATGGTGTTTTCACCTAAAAAGGTAACACAATATAGACACAACATATATCGTGCGGAGCGCGAAATTTTCTAGCTATGTTATATATAAAACGTATAGAAAATCATTATTTATTTTAAGCAAAGTGTATGAATTCCGGATATTATTTCGAAATTTGGTACATAAATTGTCAAATCCCGCCTTTTTCCCGATCGTTAGAGCAAATTTCGAAATCCTGACTTGGTGGCAACCATATCCATCTAAATAGTGTAATGTTATTAGGTAGATAATTGTCCTGTCTAACAATTCAAAGTTAAAAATATCGAAAATTTGATGTTATGTACCTTTGGACATTTTACTTGACATAATATATTAAAATTTCTCACTATTCCGTCAAAATACCTTTGTTCACTGGACATTCCCCAAACACTTTAACGGAATTTCAAATACCCTGACTTTCCTGAGCTCAAAATGACCTATCAATTTCGGCTATACATTTTCGCGTCACTCTGTACATATCACTGACAGACCGGCGCCGCTTATGCAGTGTTCGCTCGCCCCACCTGTGAATCACATTGTGATCATGCAGGTAGGCCAACCCCTTGACACACTCGGCAACAACAGCCGCCATCAGTCCCGGCTCCATCTCCGTCTCGGTGGCCACATCGGTTAGAGCGCCACCGTCGAGGTACTCCATGGCAACCCAGAGCTGCTCGACCGAGCGCAACAGAAAGGCGTCCACAAAGTTGACGATGTTGGGGTGGTTCATGGAGCTGAGAACCTGCAGTTCACCAATCAACAGATCCTTACGCGGCTGGTTTTTGATTATCATAATCTTCATGGCAACTGTCGCCTTACCCTTGTTGGCGCGACTGTGGGCGAGTTTGACGTTGCCCGATGCGCTAAATGGGAGGGGTATGGCCGAGCGGTTAAAACGCTGATTTGCGCATCCTGTGAGAGACCTATCTTAGTTTGTAGCATTATTAGTAGTAGTGTGTTAGTATATCTATAAGATTTGAGCGTACTTTCAGATATTACAGGAGAAGAGGCGACTCGTTTAGCATGATCTAATCATTTGCGATTTGTTAACTGTTTAATATAAGCTTATGTGGGTTACTGGTATTATAGAGTAAACTATGAAGGAGCGACATGTCAGTATAGCATTAGGAATAACATGAAAATTTATATCGATGTTTATGTTAATTTTAGTTTAGTTTAGCTTTTAGATTGTTAGGACTAAAAGTATTTATATAGGTAATAAATATAACTTTATATATAGGTATCACTAATGCAAAAGTGAATAAATTCAATAATAATTAGCCATTAACACGCGAAATAGTATAAAAAAATTATCTACGTGAGTACAAATTTAAAAAGAAATTTAGCATCTTTTGTAATTTTAATTGTAAAAATGTACAAAAATGTATATATGCTTTCATATATGTATACAAATATGTATGTGATTATAAAAATGCACATAAGTTTTATTCCGTCGTTTGTAGTCTAAAAAGTACGATACACATTTGTTTGAAATCAGTAAAAAAAATATTTGAATGTAGTAAAAATGTAGTAACAATATAGTAAAAAAAAAAAATTAAAATTAAATTTTACAGAATTTTTTTAATAAAATGTTGGAAACAATTATTTAAATTCTAAGTGGTGCGTCCTCGATACTTCATAAATATATCTTCTTTATATAGATTTGTTGGTGCTTAGATTTATTTTCGACAATCATTCAGTTCCTACCAAACACATCTCGTATAAAGTTATTATACCAATTATTAACATACATTAAAAGCATTATATTATTATATGTTTTAAAATATATATTTCAAAAATTAATACCAGTAATTATCTTAGGGAAACTTAATAAATCATGTACTTTAGAGAGTAAAGATCACGTTATAATCAGTTTTCCACAAGACTAAAATTAAAACAGCAATAAAACAAATAAGCAAATGTTTAAACAACTTTAACATAATTACAAATAAGTCTAAAATAGTTAAACGTATAAATGTAGGGCATTGCATAATACGCGACAGGGTATATTATCATATAAATGTAAACACAGATAAGGATGTAAAAGATTACAAGTTCGTTATTAATTACATAAATTAACAAAAATTACAAGTATATAATAATAAACTGCACTCTTCTTTCTCAGTTATTGTGATCAGATGGTCTAAATTTAGACCATATTATGAATAACAATTAACAGAAATGGAAACCATCCGGCGCTTAGTAATAATATATTTGTGGCCAGTTAGATTTCTACTACACCATACAACATGTTATCGCAAACACCGATGTTCATGTAAATACATGTTTATGAGAGTGTATACAACGTACCCTCCTTCGGGTGTGCCACAAGGGGGGCACACCACACACATCCTGCTGATTAGCTACTTATAACTTGCAGTCGTTCTTATAGTGGAAAATATAATAAGAGTGAGTTAATTATACGAGGAACAAAGGGATGGCTATAATAATTATATGAATAGAAATAATTAATATATTCTATAAATATGCAGTTGAAATAAAAACTCGTGGAATAAATTACAGGATAAGGAAAATAAAATAAGTAGCATTTGAGCATGAAATGTGAGCTTATATGTTATAGTTATTTGTAGTACCGTGATGGAAAATATGTTTTTATTATTATGTAATAAATTAAAGCAGACAGGAAGATATTCCAATAATAATGATTATGACATCCCAATAAAATTTTAGCTAATCAAACACTGACATTGAATGTTTACTACCGATATTATTAAAAATTATTTCAATTTAATAAATATATATCACTTTATAAAAGATGTACCGCTACATAACGATTACCATACGATAAAAAATGTTCAGACATTTCTGACATATAATTCTGCTTTAATAGGCATCTATTAAAATGAAGAATTTAGACGAATCATTACATACTCTAAAGTCTATATATTTTGATCATTAGTTGAGTTTTTAGTTAGTTCGATTTTTAATAGTTAATTATTATCGCAACCAATTCGTATTTGAAATCAACAATAATTTCCATACTTACTTCACTATTGAAAAATATACAATATACACAGTAATATATATAATGTATAATCTTTATAATTGTTGAAAAGAGAAGTGGAAACAACAGTTCAAATTAAAAAGCCACTCTCATTCATTTATGATTTTAAATAATTTCTATACCACTTGTTTTCTACTACTTTTTGTGTTTACACTTCCTGTCTCTTAAATAATTAAATATTTCCGATACCATCCATCGTAGGATCAAAATATATCCGGAAAATCTTTACAGTTGTATCGAGTTAAATTAAATAAAGCATTGATCTTTTTCATATGTTTTTCGTTGTACAGATTCTATCAATTTTAACTCATTTCTTTGCCACATGATCGTCCAACTTTTTCAGAATGAGAATCCTAATTGTGGATTGTAATAAAATAATGTACTCAACCGCATTGGCTGTCAAACATTTGTTCCAATCAAACTCAAATAATTTGTAAATAATACCAGATAATGTTTTCTTTAATTAAGTCTGACGTCATAATATAAATATAAACATTTATTTTACTACCATTAAATATATACTATTTTATATAAATATTATTAAATATTAATATTAGATACTATTTTCTTTAATTTAAAAATTATTTCAATCGGTCAAACAGTAAATTTTTATTAGGCAATTTACCCTTTATAATACGATAGATTCCGATTCCGTGATGGCTTATATTTAAATATTATAAAGCAACAAACTGACTACTATGGAGTCATGGCGTATTTAACTTGATAAGGCAAAATGCATAGTTTCATAGTCTTAGCCTATAGACAACATGTTTTCATTATTATAGTTTTCAAATATTAGCAAATGGCCTTATTTTGATTTGAATATTTTATTGGCCAATATTTCGATAAAACGTTGACTGCTAGCAATGCGATAGGAACTTCCTAATATTATACTGTGTTTTCCTGTATAATAGTCCGTTAGCAAGTGTCATTATTAGCTCTAATATCACGTTTAGATATTTGCGATATATAAACAATGCTAATATCGACTATCTTGTAATCTGTACACACATCAGCTGAAACAACATTTATCTTACCAATATCAATCAAACTGTATTTGAACTTTATCTAACTATATCAATTTTACTATTGTGACGATATTCATATATAACGCTATATATCACAAATAGTATATGATATATGGATATATATCACATGATGGATATATAGTGTTATAAAGTTATTACGAAATGTAAACAACCAGACTAGACCTTACCCACTGCCAAGATTATCGTGGAGGGAGTAAAGCTTATTGGGGTCTTTCGGATTGATAATCGACTCTGAAGTATTGAAACAAATAAACTGTTTTTAATAATTATCATTATCGAATGTTTACATGGATAATAAATTGTTGAGACATATTAGGTAAACACAAATATACAATTTTATTTAATAACGTAAGGAAATACACTCAGAAAGCTTGATTGAGTGATTTGTCTAGTTGGTGAGGGATGAAACAGATAACACAATATGACATAATAAACGACAATATACTTTGATTTCAATTAATAATATTTATAATATTTGTAAAGGAAAACATAACGACAGTAAAATAAAGACCTCTAGCATTTACAACCCACAATACAATCGGCCTGTATCCATTAATATTAATTCGCTTGTTCAATAATTTTTATATAATACAGTTTTTAATTATTCAAATGCAAAATACTTGAATACAATAGATAAAACTAAGATAATTTCAAAAACACTGTAAATATCTTCACATTTTTCAACAGATAAGAGGAAAGTAGCAAAGAAAAATTAATTTATATTTTAACACGCTTTATATCCAGAAAATTTACATAATTTAAAACATTAACGGAATTCATCCAGTGCCTTTACATTTCATAATAATGATAAACAATATTAAATAATAATATTATTAGTTCATATTTCAATTAAACGTAAGAATTGAACGCTTAAAAGACACTTACTAAGTTTTAGATTATCCCTTATGAAAAACAAACGAAAAAACGTATTTACAATTAATTGACATATTTTAGAAATAAATTAATTGAAAACAGAACAAATTTTTGCAATATTTAAAATCAGCAGATAAGACCTCATTTAATTAGCACATAATCTTCCTACAAGGATACAGAGTGAGTGAGAGGAGTGGGAGAGAGTGAGAATGGGAGAGTAGGGGAGAATATAGTGAGTGAGAATGGGAGAGTAGAGGAGAAGAGAGAGAGAGAAAGAGATAGGATTCCGGCCTAGTTATTAAGAAATACAAAACAAATAGGTCTAAACGTATGCACAACTATAAGCTAAGTCAATTTAAATCATTAAAGTGGTTGCATTTTTATGGCCGCTATATAGTATTCTGGTTTACATGATTTCGCAAATTATTACAAATCAAGTTCAAGAAATACCAATGCATTGATTGATCATAAAAACAGTATATCTCACAAGATGACGTCTTATTTCAATTCCCGAAATGTGCCACATAAAATATTCGCCATGTATTATCTGCAGAACTTTAAAATCCAGCATCGTTGAAGTAATCCGGCATTTCTTCTATACCGCCGAAATGTAAATAAGAAACTCTCCAGATTTCTCTGACAACACATTTCAGAAATAAAATTAAGTCTTACAAAAAATGAACTGAAATTTACACAAAATTTCTTTTGTTGATATTACTAGCAAGGTTCCTGATCACTTTGAAGGTTCTCGATCACATTGAAATAATCACAAAATTCTGTCACAGTATCTCTCATAACATTCGAAGCGGACGAATATGTTATAAAAACGTTTTATTTATAGATATATTGGTTCAATTGTTTTAATAAAAAAATTAAATATATTTATATAACCCTTAAATAAGATTTAAATCTCTATTCAACATCGACTAAGAGGGTATAATTCATTAATGATATAAAACAGATCAAGTTTTTTATTCTAAACATAATATTTTTAGCCTTGTGTTTTTATTATTTACAAACAGAGAGATTGAGAAAATAAAAAAGAGTAAATATATACGTAGTTGTTAGAGAAATTCTCTGCATTAAATAATACAAAATAATTTGGAGCACATTTTTTGTAGATTTATTTAAAATTTCTATGAACGACGGATCATATGCATGTTTTATAAATAAAAAAACTACACATTACATAGCATTTATTTTGACGATTAGGAAAAGTACGTACCCAGCTTTTGATAAAAGTCGTCATCAGTGATGCCTTTTGGGGCCTTCTTGGTTCTCAGGTCAGATTTCTGAATAAAGGAAACAAGGCAACAGTAGGTAAGCGGGAAAAGTTTTAATATGACATCCCATTAGTTAAACAATTTGTTTAGTATAAACACCAATGAGAATCGAATAATGAAATATTTTAAGTAGACTAGTAAAGAATAAAATATTCAAAAGTTATTTAAGTTCTAAAAAAACACAAATCGCAACAATCGTGAGCTTTACTTGTACTCTGTGGAATGCGCTATACTATAGAATACGCAATAAAACAATTATTAATGTAGAAATGATTAATCTTTTTTTATATAAATAGAATTAACATTTTAGGGTAGAAATACTATAGAATGCCCAATAAAAAATTAAGAAAAAGTAATTAATGTAACATAATTAATTACTAATTTTGAGGATGTTATAGAGCAAAAGGATATACTTTCAAAATCATGGATACTATTTATTAAACTACAAAAATAATGTTGTGGTGACAGCACAAAACGTGTTTCAATTTATTTAATTACATGCAACTTAATTTAGCATAAGTTAATATACCAACCCTCTATCATTGGTTTAAGAACATAATATAATTATATTATTTAAAATGAAATGTATATATTGCATTTAAATCAACGGTTATTACAACTGGTAAAATCAAAAAAGAGATAATTGGCATCAGAACTCAGAGAAGGATCAATGTAGCATATATAATCCAAAAAGCTAACAATAAAAATATCATAAACACACATTCATGAAGGGTTGCCTTATTCTTGATTTAAATTATTTTATAACAATGGTTTGTGAATGTTGGGTTTGAAAATACAGAAGATAACAACATTTGGTACATTATCAAAATTACGTGTATCGGTTAAGGTGTGATATTTGTAAAAAAATCTTATTTAATGAGACAATAAAAAAAACAGAAAAAAAAAGAACTGAAGGATGTTTACAAATACTGACAACGCGTATGAATTGACTTTATAAACAAGCATATGAGATTCTAAAGTGATTAATACCAAACATTCGAAAGTATACATTTACATTCGGTAATATAGGTGTGATAATTACTATAATAAATGTTGCATGAATATCTAAAAAGATACCTATTGCTTTAACAAGTTCAACAGAAAAAAATTATTACAAATTTTTTCGATTTAAAACATCGACAATTCATTGAAAGTTTGTAAACATTACATTCCATTACGTCATTTAGGAATACCTTTTGGCTGATTTAAAATATAATGTAGAATTATCTATACTTCTCAAAAGACGTGTTGAGAATAATAAAATAAAATTTATATACAATTGATTACTATTAGCGAGTATAGCAAATAAATCAAATTTCGTTTTATTATCCATAACGTTTTTTATTGGAGAATATAGCGAATATAACAAATAAATCAAAATATTTCACTTAAAAGTATAAATAAACATTTTCCATATGAGCAATTTAATCTATGCTGAGTCTTAAAAACAAGCAATCTTATGACAGAATGAACTGTGTAGAATGTCATTATGTAGCATACTCTTAGCTCCTAAGAGTTGAACACATTTCGAAAGTGGAACACAACTTACCAAGACGGTGACCTCTTCTGATCGTTTAACCGTGTCTGATTCTAGATCTGATGATTTATAGGCTGCTGCATTTGACGACGAAACCATGTTAGCCCCACTTTGATCCGAATTATTCCTGCCTTTTAAATATAAAAAAGAAAAAATTTCCCTTTAAAAAATCCATAAGTTAAAATTTAAATTTTTAATTATTATTTATACATGTAATAAATTAATGGAAAGTATAAATCAGTTGAGCAGATTTAATTTTAACACGAAAAGCATCAATGAGGAAGCACCAACGATTACTACTCCAAATCTACTGAGACTACTGCTGTGACATTTTCAGTACCTGACAAATTCCGAATACACTATCGATTCCATTTCTTTTTGTAGAATATAATGGAAATATTGATGACGTAATACATAACTTAAAATGCCCTAAAAATACACATTTTAGAGATATTTTTACATTTGTGCATTCAAACTTTTAGTGACACTGTTATTAATCTTTACATCTTTAAATAAGTTTTGATTACTTTCCCTCCTGCTAAATAGGCTTCCAAAAACGACTGTTCTGCTAGGGTTCATCTCAAATTCCGAATTAATAGAAAATCAGGTTTAATTAATAATGTTTTATTATTAATTATAAATTAACTTAATATAACTAATCTAATTTATTAAATTTAACCTTTAATCTCTCGGGCGTTTTGCATCCAACTTCCAGCAACACAAAATTGGATTTAGGGATCTCATATTACGAAAAGCCTACTAGCAAGAATCGATTTTTTGCATAAATTTATAACAATATATTAATATATTACACAGTTTAGCCGTCTATTTGAGTGTAGACTCAGCTTTTGCTGAACTATTTAAGAACCACAATTGTTTAATAGCACACCATTGTCGGAAACAACATTTTCGGTGTTACCGTTAATTAATCGGTTAGGTAGTTAAAAAATAAAGAAACCGCAAGATATAGTATACACTTTACATTGATCGATAATCAACTGACGTTCGGCTTGGTTAGCAGAGCAATCCAAAAAAATAATAATTAAATTGATTAAATATTTGATTAAAAATCAGCGGTTACGTTAACAAAATAATTTAACCGAATGATAATATTTTCCCGCGTACTTAGAAATAATTTAAGGGGAGGGGGGTGTTTAAATCCTAAATTGTACACTAATGCTTTTACCTACTTTATTTCATCATTACCAATGATTATTCTATCGAAGCCAGCAACAGTACATTCAAAAGTACTTCAAACTGTAGATGTCAAACTCTATAACCAGTTACAACTCACTTATGACGCCAGCATTGGTCCCATGTTCCGCTGGATTGTACGCCAGGTAATCGTCTTCATCTTCCACCAAAAATTTCGGCGGTCTCTGCCAGAGTAGCTGGTGCGTCGTGAACACGTCAATTGCGTTTAGAATTTCAGGGAAATGTAATTGCTTGTCCTCATTACTAAGGAATTTAAAGAAGTTAGATTACTGTGTACTATAGATTAAAAGAAACAGTTATTTATATTTGAATAATAAAAAGAACGGCAAATAAGAAATAGATAAACAAATAGCTACTATTTAATAATTAAAATTAGTGCAGACGTGTAGAAAGAAATTTTAATGGGCTCATGCAGGAATAAAAAGTACCCACATCTTACTTTCTGACATATGATTCAAAACATTTTGCAACAATTCCCACAAATTTACTAAATAATGGGTGAAATGCAAATCTTAATAATTTTTCCTAAAGTGTCAGAAAATATAAGTTATATAATAGCCGTGATTACTTGAGGAGTCATTGTGTTACACGCTCTGAGATATAGGCAAAGTATTTTATATCTGGAAAATTTACAATAAACTTTGATCGAAATGTTTCAAATTTTAAGGAATATTTTTCGACGTTACAGTCACTCTTGTTAATAATATTCTTAAATAATATTAATATTTTTCCGTAATATATTACGCCAACATTTTTTTAAAATCTAAAGTTACTTTCTCTATCAGGAATTATGTTTATTTAATTTTTATAGAGATTAAACTAATTTACTAAATAGCTAGTTTTATTTGTCAAAATATGTTTTTAAATAATAATGTTATTTGTGTTAATCAAAAACATATCAGTGATGCAATTGTAAAAATTAAAAGCAAATTGGTTGGATTTATTTTGAAGATTTAAATATTTTTTATCCATTATGTTATGGCACTTTTTTACCTTCTGAATTCAGTTCTTAATGAATTAGAAATGACTATAATAAAAGGTATTGTTAAAAACAAAATCATGTTCATTTTTTACAAAAAATATTCTAAAACGTTAGAATTGTAATTTAGCATAAAAAACATGCTTTTCATGTTGCAATTTATTCACATGCAATGTATACCTGAAGTTAGATTGCTCAATTATCTTTTTCCAATGTTCCGGAATTCCTTCGTACTGCTTTGTCACTTTATTGTACTTCACCGAAACACACTTTTTACAATTGCTCGGGGTAGAAATAGTTAACTCCTTGGTGGTGACTGAAGACTTACGACGGAAAAAGTTTGGCATAATTCACCTGGTGAAAAAATAAGCAAGCAATTATGGTGCATGTTTTCTTTATTCTACAGATTAAACATAGTGTAAACTTATAATGTATATAAATGTAAACAAATAAATTGTTTATAATAATAAATGTCAAATGAACTATTTCAAAAATAGGTTAATCTATATATATGTAAATACTATCACATTAAACAATTTAAAAACAGTAACATATAATTATAAAATTTATATGGAATTGGTATGGAAGTTTACGAATTGATTTTAAAATTTCTAATGTAACCATTTCTATTTTTTGATATTTCTAAAGATCGAGCTCACCTGTCAGAAAAGAGTAATCAATGATTCAGGAATCATATACCTAGTTTTATTAATGATGTTGTCATCTGGACAAGAACAATATGTAGACAGTGACTTCCGGAATGCGTAGATTCATGAATATATTGAGTTCGAATATAACTTTCTATTAAATTGGTAAAAGACACTGTTAAAGGATAATTTTTAACATTTTCGTGTAAATTTAAGTCACCCACTATAGATGATTCGATAAAAAACAAGACGATCCATGAAGTCACAAAACTTATTTAAAAATACATTAAAAGATGAGCTTGGAGGTGGATAAATGACAGAGATGGTGAATGGGCGATTAGCAGAGATAATGTTGAGTGTGTTTGTTCGAATGATTGAAACGTAGGTAATGTGATAACAAAATATGAAAACTTAGTTGAAAATAAATCTTTATTTATCCTATATGAACAAAATGACTATTGAACCCACATAGTATTAGTTGTTTAGGAGCGATTTATTACATATAAATTCACTAAAAAGATGAGGACAACACTTTAGCATAAGTGAAACGAATGATTCGAATACAAATGCTGAGAAATTATTTTTAGACTTAGTGGCCGAATTAATATTGGTGAAATTTGATTATTCCTTTACCTAATTTAAAAACACATTTATTATAAGTAACATATACAAAAAGCTTAACATAAAACAAACATTATAACTAAAATCAAAAATTAAATATGAACAACAGCACACAGTCTTCCATGAAAAATTGAATATAGAAATGTAAAATTTAATCACTGTTGGATGCATAATTTAAACATGCAATGCTCTAAACTAAAATGGATGTACTAAATCAAATTCAGTCATTATTTATTTTAAAAAATCAATATATTAATAAAGACTTGCATTATAACTTACTCTGTGTTTTTTAGTTTATCAATAATAACACTTCATAATAAGGGATACCAATAAACTTAATTACAAAATAAATATGCATGGTTTACTATATAATTTATGCACATAGTGTATGTTAATATATTTAGATATTATTTATAATAGTAAAACATAGAAAATAAAAAAGTAGAACATATGTCAATTTGCATATATAACATATAACTAATTATATATTAAACTATTAGATTTATAATAAAATAAAAACAGCACGTGTCCAATCATCTGTCTTTATGTAAGAAACTGAATATTTATGTCAAGGATACTATATTTTAATAAATTAACTCATAAACTTAAAATGGGATATTAAGATAACTTGTATGCTTTAACAAGTAAATATATATGCAATATTTATTAAAACTTAGGAGCTATAAACTATTCTTCCAGTAACAGAACAGGTAAAATAGTGTATAGTGGACAAGTCTTTATATTATATGTTTTAGATATTTTTTAAAGCATAATTGAGTAATGTTTATTATTATATATATATATATATATATATATATTACAATTAATCCATCAGATTTGTTATCATTAATCAAAAGTAGTGTATGCAGTTGATTTCATGAATTTATGTTTATATTAACATATTAATGTTAGAATATAAACATTGATTGGTGATTAATATAGTGCCATTAGAAATAAAAGGAATGATTAATGATTTAGTTAAATACTATATATGGAATTAAAATTTAAATGTTAAAAAGGTTGCAAACAGTATTTTTATTCATTATTAATAAGTTTAAATATCAGCAGTGAATGAGTTAACAAAACAGTATATAACAAGTAAACAACCATAATTTTGTTAGGAAGCCATTAGATTAAATCACTAAAAATGCATTTTTACATCAATTTTGTAAGATTTCTATAGTACTGTACTAGTACAATGAAGTGTTAATGTTAAGCACCAATGTCTTTGGATAGAGTTTTAATCTCCAAAAGTCATTATGAGTTTTATTGCAATACTATATTTTAAATGATACATTGTAATTTGCATTCTTCTGTTTAAAAACAATATAGCTAGACAAGTATGTCTGATAGCCTCTTCTAAGTACTGCAAAAATCTGGCAGAATCTATTCAAAAATGCCAAAATTTAGTAATCCAATCTGATAGCTTTTTAACAAAAATAGTCATGGTTTCTTTTGTCATAAACTTTTTTACTGACAGTTTGCAATCATTTTGACCATAATGGTCATAACTGAATTATTTAATAAAAATCATTTATTATATTATTACTATTATTGTTGATGGTACTGCAATATGATTTTGTCAATTAATTTCAAACATATAAACTATTTTGTTAAATATGTTATTACATACTATTATATGATACTGTTATCTTGATATAATAAAGGTTTAATTATAATTAAGTTCTCCAGACTTAGCATCAAATAAACTTTAAAATAATAATTAACAAAGTTTATAAATGTATTATTAATGAAATAAAACTTTATTTTCTTAAAAGTTAGGACAAATTTAAAAAATTCTATACCCTTTATAATTATTTTTAAATAATTAAATAATATATATTATTTAGTAATATTACATATATTATGGAATAATATATTAATTAATATTTAATTGAAGGATACTGATATATAATATCACTGTCAAAAGGGGTTGTTTAGTATAGTATATAAATTATGAATAAAATATAAAATATAAATTTGTAATCTTTTTATAATTATAAAAATTATTTTATATGTTTATATCTATGCCTATCCCCTGTGGCATTATTATTAAATTTAATAAGGAATAGGCCTATTCTGAAATAGTCCATAAAAAGTAAATATTAAATTTTTATACATATATGGAAAATGACATTTATTTATCATGAATATAATATTTGAAAAAATGTAATGTTTAATTAATGTTTTAAATTAAAAATGATTAAATTTATAAAGATGTAATCTTTCTAAGAATTATTATTTATTAATATTAAAAAATATTACATTGGAAAACAATCTATAAGAACTACATCAAATACTGTTGTTTTGGGAGGCTGACCTACCTACATCAACTGTACTTCCTTCTGAATTGAAAGATTGGTCATAAATGTGGCATACTGAAAGGACTCAACAGGGAAAAAAAGTTGCTTACACACCATGCTGCTGATAATGACCAGTTCCTAAACATCAGGATGTTGTTGATAATTGCTTGCACATTGTAATTAAGATGCATGATATATTTTACTATAATTTTTGTGTATCCATATTATCCATTTATATATAAATTTTAACTTATACCACACAATAATTTTTATGTTTCTTATTATTATATCTTGTTTAAGGTAAAAAATATAAATAATTTATGTATTATTTTGTAAACTTGTTTTGGGTGATAATTTTCTTATGAAATAGTCATTCAGTATTGCCTGACATGGTTAGTTTTAGTTAAATGTACTTAGCAATATTGAGACCCTCCTTTTAAAAATACTGGATTTGCATGTGATTTGATTATATTATTAATTGTTTTGAAATTAAAAGTATATATTTTATTAAATAACTAAAGAAAATATGGTTTACTAAGATATTAAATAAAAGAATTAGATTTTTTTAAATAGTTTATAATATTTATTGATTATTTTATATAATTTTAAGAATAAAAATATATAATTTTATTTAAATAATAAATTATTATTTATTATATTATTTATATTAAATTTGTATTTAATATTATATTATTATTTATATATTATAATAATCTTATAATTATATAAATATGCAAATATTATATATATTTATTCATAATTATGTTATTATTACTTAGTAATATTAGTAATATTTTAATATAGTAATATTTTTATTATTAATTATTTTTTATAAAATAATGGTTAAATTAACTAAATAAATAATTTAAATATATTTAATAGAATGCAAAAGAATTATTAAATTTATTAATTTTATATAGTTTATAATTTATGTACTTTAACATCTTTGTTTTATTTATGACACATTTTATCAGAAAGACAGCAAATACATTACATTTATTGGTGATCTAGAAGATTCCCACATTCAATTGTTTGTTATAAATTATAATATAAGTTTTTTTATAATATAATATAATTTTTATGAGGATTTTTTTATTCTGTTTCTATTTGTCCTCGCATTTAGACTACTTATGTGCATGATATCTGTGTATATATATAATATAATGTGTACATTTATCTCTATTTTGTTCCTGCATTTAGTGATTTGTTGTTTTTTTTAATAATTTACAAAACACATATAAATAAATAATTAATATTTTAACATTAAATATGGTGCTATGAAATCCCAAACATAACCATCAGATTAACAAACAAAACAAATATATGTATATACATATTACATAACATACTATATTTGGTATATATAAATATATTATTATTTGGAATAATATTAATATACTTAAATATAATACACTATTTAACTAATATTTATTATTTTATTTATTTTAAATATTACTACATTGTTTTATCATGCACATTAAAGTATATGTTAGGACAAATAGAATCAGCATCTAAATAAAATACTGATTTTATGACAAATAGCCACACTAAAGAAAATAAATAAGAAAGCAATGCATTGGCATTGCATTGCTTTAAATATAGAGAATATTATAGAGGAAAGACTGAGTGTCAATAGTGCAATATAGACAGTGGAAAATATTAATTAAATAGGATGATAATAGTATATCCTATAAAGGATGGTGCCAAAACACTTTGTCCTTGTGAATTGAGCTCCATAAAAACTACTGTTTAATAGAAACCAAACATATTTTAATAACTAAATTCATTAAAAAAACATTATAATTTTGTATAAGATATATTAGTTAATGATTATATAACTATAATATAAACTACAATATATTATTAATTTATTTTCTTATTTTCATATTCATATTATCTCTTTTTTAAAGCATAGGCTATACTGCCATAGCCTATGGCATGCTATTTCCAGTAAATTTGGTATTTCCTAATGGTATTTCCTTCATAAAATAAAACTAAGATATCTTTAAATAATGTTTAATTGTGCATAAATATATGTATTTGTCGGTTATGGTATAACTTTATTTAATACACTAAATTATAACTTTTAGCAAATTCAAAAACTCCACAAGTTATTTTACAATCGAAACAAACATGACGCCAAATTAAATCTTCGCAATATGTATAAGTACAATAATTATTTTTTAATTAGTATATTAAAACGATAATGTTTTTATTATTTTTTTAATATTTATTATTTTTATTGTATTGTATTGTATATCATATTCATATTATTATGAATTGTGCTAAATTATTATTTGATTGTTTGTATTTATATTTATAAATTTATCGGTATTAATGAATGTCTTTTTTTTTATTATGACAGTATTTTAAACTATCGATGATGGCCTTTTATTACATATATTCTAATGCGCATGAAAATTAAACTTATTTATATTATCACACTCGTTGCCAAGCAAGAGTATAAACAAATGATGGCAATATTTTTGAAAAAATAAAATATTGTATAATTCAGTGAACTTCTAGCTATGCAATAAAAATACTATTAAAAAATTAATTTGTCATTTCCCCCGATATTGTTATAATCTTTTAGGAACATTAAGTGGATAGATGATGTAAGGTGTGTAGAATTATTTATTTTGTTAGAATCTATCATTTCGATTGAAACCATTTTTGATTAAAATTAATTTAATATAGTTAAACGCCGATCCCGATTCCACAGAACCGATGCCTATGCCATTTATCTGAGAAAACCCGATGCCGATGCTGATGCCTACAGTATACGACCTAAAAAAAACAGATGCCGATTTAAAAAATACAGATGCAAATATCGATAACTGAAATAAAACCTGATGCCGATTCCGAATAAACCGATGCCAATAAATATCTATATTGAAAACTTATTTAACGTATAGTTGTTATACTTCTGGCAGCCAAAAATAACTACAATTTTATAATTCCTGCAAATGAAATTACTTACAGGAAATACTAAAACTATACCTTTTCGGCAATATATGGTACGTTCCAAAGGTTACAAACGTTCCAAAATAATTTCTATGAAAATTCGTTGAAAATATAGTATAAAAATGTTTCCTTTTTGTAAAGTATATCAATTGGTTTAATTATGTCCAAAAATTATATATAGGCCTACATTTTCTAACTTTTGGTTTTAAATACGTACCACTGGAACGTAATTGGTACCAATTAAATACAATTTAAAATCGTTACAAAAAGATAGTATAAAAAGTCTTCCTTGAATAAAATATATAGGCCTAGTTAGTTTTAATTATATTTTAAAATTATATACATATATTGTAACATTTGGTTCTAAATACGTACCACTGGAACGTAATTTGGTACCAATTAAATACAATTTAAAATCGTTACAAAAATATAGTATAAAATGTCTTCCTTGAATAAAATATATTATAATTGTTTTAATTATATACAAAAAATTATATACATATTGTAACATTTGGATCCAAATACTTACAAGTGGAACGTATTTGGTACCTATTAAATACAATTTAAGTTCGTTAAAAAATATAGAATACAAATTTCTCCTTTAATAAAATATATCCTTTGGTTTAATTATATATATAAATTATATATATATATTGCAACATTTGGTTACAAATAAGTACCACTGGAACGTTTATGTTCTAAATATATATATATATATTTATTTCCCATTTTAATGGCTTGAGTAGGCTACATATTATAACAAATATTTTTTTAATAGAAGTAAGGTATAATTTATCAAATTAGTAAATATATCAATTAAGAAGTGAATCATGTTTTTTTCATTTATTCTATTTTAGATTTTTATAACTTCAGATAAAGTGGAATATCTACGAAAAAAAGCAAATAAACATTCTAAATTAAGGAAGATAGATTCAAGGGAAACGGGTCTCAGCGAAGACAATTACCTCTGAATATTCCTTTTGTTGATATACTTTGGTAAGAATATATTTTATCTAGATTGAACTTGAGATTTATAAAAAATGTATTTTTCTATATTTAAAGCTTATTTATAATTCGAAGGCAATTCTTACACACTTTCATTAAATGTATAATTTGCACAACTCGCAATTACATTTTGTTATAATATTTATATTATCACTACTAATAGACCAATAATAATATTTTATAATTTGTGAATTATCTTTCCCTATTCCGTTCAGAAGTTAATAAGAATTTTTTTTGTAAATTATTGTTAAGATTGTATGTGTTAGAAAATGTGTGGGAGGTTAATAGCGGACAATAACATTTTTATACAAAACATGTTACTTATGTAAATAGACGTAGTAATTTTGTTTAAATCATTACATATATTTTAATTCATCATTCATTTCATTTGAAGAGCATTTCGTCGGTTAGGACATAGCTCGACTGACCCGGTGTCTCCACTGATTTCGGTCAAAAGCAGGTTGCCAGGTTGCTTGATCTTGAATGTTGATGTTCTGGTGTTGGAGGTCTTTCTTAGCTTGCGCAAGCAATTGCATGTACCAAGTGAGTTTTGGTGCTCCCCTGGGCCTTTGTACTTGTTCGGCGGCGAGGGTAAGGCTTTTCCTGATAGGTGTGTCTGGTTTTTGCCTCAGAATGTGACCCAGAAAGTTGAGTCTTCTTCTTTTGATAGTCTTGTTCCAGTCTTCATGTTTAAACATTGCCTTAAGATCTGCATTGCTGATTATGACCGGCCATTTGATTCCTGCAACTGTTCTTAGAAGTTGTCTTTGGCTACTGTCAATTTTCCTTTCTAGGGTTTTTGTCATGGTCCATGTTTCGCTCTCATGTCATGTCATGCAATTGCTCACTAAATGCACATTTCAGCGTTATTCAAATAAAAAATAATATTAATTTTGTCTATATCAATAGTGTATTAGCTTAAAATGATAATTGAAATTAATTGAATTAGGCTAAATAAGCATGATAATTGAGTGTACATTTGGAGTCTTAAGGCATTTTACATGTTTACATGGCAAACTAATAACTCAATTGTAAACCAGCATTGCTACTATATTATTTCATGCTTTGTGCTACATCATTTTTGCATACTATTCACAGAGATATTTGGATAATAGAAAAAAATAATCTATAGCAAGTAAAATCCTTCTTGTTTCAAATGAAACAGATTTTTCTTCATTTCAAAGTTCTCCTCTTGTATTGCTCACTGTCTTGTCCAAAATTGTTGTTCAAGCTTTATTACTGTTTGTTTTTCTTCCATGAAATAAATGTCCAAATCGCAAGCAGCATAAGTGCAGGTATCTATAAATAAAATTGAACATAACACACAATCAGAATCATGCATTATGTAAGTGTCACATATATATGTTAATTTATATTCTTACCTTGTACACTTGACTTTGGTTGCTTTGCTTCTAAAATTTTATGTAGTAATGTAAAAATAGCTATATATAACTGTGACAAATTTCATTGTTAATACCTTGTAGTAATAAAATCTTTTAATTTTACCACATCTATTATTTTATTTTCGTTGCATAAAATCCGATGTTGCCTATTTCCGTTCACCTGAAAGTATAACAAATGAGTTCATTGTCCACATGTAATTAATATTACTTTTTTAAATGAAAAACAAAATTAAGTTCACATTTTCTTTTAAAAATATAGTATGCTAAAATACCGCAAAAATATGCATACCAGAAATTTTTTAACTTTTGGAGTTAAATAATTTTGGGTGGTGATAGAAACTCTCTTCTTTCCAAGAGCTAGAAAAAATGTAATTATATTAAATGATTAATATCAGACACAATAATTGTATATTTTGGTAATACATAAGTTAATATATTTATATAGGGTACAATATGTACAAGTAAACTTACTTTGTTTATTGGAAGTTGATGATTCTTCTGAAATTTATGAATTTTGTAAAAGATTTTTTTAATTTGTGAAAAAACAGGTGCAAGTTTTATAAACATCCATAAATTAATGCCATTTTATAATAATAATGAATAATATAAATCTGTAACTTAGTATTTTTTTTGTACATAATTTTGAAAAATCCTGAATATTTCATTTTGTTGAGTTTTAAAATAATTCAATTAGGTAATGTAAATTTTAATTATTAATTAATAAATTAATCAGTTATACATTCAGTCGAGATTTTGTTACCATTAAAATATATTTGGTTTTCTACCAAATTTATAACAAGATTGTATCTGATCATTTTTTCTGTCTTCTATTTTCATACTTTTCTCGTATGTTGAGCATTATTTGATATTTTCTGTAATAATTTAAATGCATATAATAGTCATATATAATATATAGCAACATTATTTGATATAATTTCATAATTATATGTAGGGCCTATGTACCACCATATATACCACTATATACCAACAGTCACGGATGCCTTCCTATTTTCTTTATTGTACATTACTTCTGAAATATAATAATTTTCTATTTTAAATAAAACAATTACAGTGAACTACAATTTGAATTTTAGAGAAAATAAGCTGTTAGTAGAATTTTTTTAAAGTACAATACATAATGTAAGCCTACATGGCTCGTAGGCTATACTCAGTTGATCCAACACTATAATTATTTACTATCTACAGAATCAGCGAAAATCGTCACTGCTTGAATTGGGTTTAATATGACTTGTGGCATTCATTTCAAAGTTTCTGTTATTTCTTCATCTAGATGAATGATTTTTGAAATAGTACATCCTCCCGTTTTTTGTATTTTTTTGCATTCCCTAAAATTACAATTAGCACGATATATAATATATATCATTCATTATACTATTTAAATTTTTCAATATAAAAAACTAACATGTCCAATAATTTTTTAGCCTTCTGCTTTAAATTATCCCAGCATTTCTTATGTTCCTTCGTTGTTCTAGTGCCAGCGCTACTGGCATAGCATAAATTAGTTAGATTATCCCATGTAGCTTGTTTTATTAATCGTGGATAAATCCGTTTTCTTATTTTGAATTGCAGTTTCATCTGCTATTAATTTTATTAAAAGTTCTCTCTCGTCGTCAATAAATAATTTCCGATACATGATTTTATTATTGAAAATCAATTAAAAAACGTAAGTGATCTAACTTTTATAAACAATTTATTATAATTAGGAATCCTTGAGGCTTCCCTATTCGGGTAATTGCGAAGAAATTTATGTGAATGTGATTTAAAAGAGTCCTGACCACAAGGAATCTTTTTCTCGAGAAAGAATTCTTGAGGATTCCTTAAGGTTTTAAGGCGGCGTCCTTACTCGAGGAACTTATGTGAATATGGCCCTCATACTCACTCAAGATTTAATACAAATATTATAATTATATTTTAAAAAAATACGTTTCCGAGTAAATTATATTATAAAATTTGCGGGATTATATAATGCATGATTAATTACGATATGTCCTATATTACCGAAATTAGTTTATTATAATACACGCGCTAGAAAATTTTTTTATCTCCACTTTTCATGCAAATAAATAAATACTAATGTCATTTATGTTTTAATGTAGAAATTTTTGTTTTGGAATAATGAATAAATAATTATGAATTACAATTAACTTGATTCAGTTAGATATAGAATTATTTAAATTAATTATAAGTTCAATTTTTTTTATAATGAACACTATATATTATATAACATAGGTATGGATGGAATTCAGAAAATAACATTTATATAGGCTACTATATAATAGTATCACCAACAACAATACCATCATTACCTAGAGTCATATTTGATCCCACCCCACATTTGTCAACAATAATAATAATAATAAGGCTAGTGTCTCATAGCGATCAGCACATATTCTACTCATGAAATCAAAAAAGTGAATCTCTCACATCAATCGGACATGTATATCTCATATATATATATAGGTAAATATTAATAGAACTATAGATATACAATAGAGATTATTAGAATAAAAATTGAGCTGTTGCAATTAATGTAGTAAATAAAATAGTTATAGGGGCCTAGTAGATTGCCATATTAATAATAATAACAAAGGCTTTTATTTTCAAAGTGACAGACGCACAAAGTAACGCAAGATAAAAGGATTATATAAGTTAATATATTGTAGTACTGGCAGTACAAAAATCACGAAATAACGAAATACAGCAGAGACAAAAAGTTCAACAATACATATATTTAATAAACGAAAAGTTTAAAAGAGAATACGAATTAAAAAGTGTTTACGGTTCATCTGAGTGAGGACGGGGGTAGTCAAATCATGTTTTCTGTCTCTGAGGTAATGGCTATAATGATTGTTGTTGGGGGAGGAACTGATGAAAAACGTGCGAGCTTGCAGTGATCTTGCAGTGAGCTAATATGTCTGTGTTGTTTTTGCAGTATCCGTATTTTTTTAATTTATGCTAATAAAGCTACATTGTCGAGAGATGTCTTCTGTGTTGGCGAGGCCCCACCATGCTTGACTGGAGTAGGTAAGCCGACTGATAATGAGGGCATTACAGACTTGGTGGATATTGTTCGCTATAGTAGACCGTGGCTCTTCAAGATTTGTAGTGCATAGAGGTGACAGCTACATTTCACGATCTAGTTTTTGATATGCTGACTAATCCCGAGTCGGTTGGAGTAAGTGACTCCCAGGATATTGATTTCACTTGCTCGAGTTATATTGGGCAGAAGGTCTGGGGTAGTAGGTTTGCATCTGGACTTTGTGACTATCACTTCTTTAGTCTTTTCTTCATTTAGCTTCAAATTGTTGGCAAGAGCCCACTCTCGACGTTCTGAAGCTTCTCTCTTGTGGAGTCTACAATATTAGTCTGTAGGATTATCAGGTAGGTGTCATCAGCAAACTTAACGTAGAAGTTGTTCGGATTAAGTGGCTTGAGGTCCGATGCTATGACGGTGAACGCAAATGGGCCAACGGCGGAACCCTGGATCACTCCGGAGTTGACTATTTGGACCTTGGAAACTGAACCGTCGAAATTGGTAGATTGTTGATGATGTGAGAAGAAGTCAATAAGCCAAGTGAAAATTTATATTATGAAATTACTTAATGTGACTTATCCACAGGCATAATATATTTATATTAAAGTGTAAACTTTTAAATTATAAGAAATAGAAGTAACTTGATTTTACATAACTTATTAAATACTTAAAATTAGTTATACTTTATTTAAACCATAATTATCGAATATCTCAATATAATTTTTAAGTTGTACAGTTTACTGAAGCTAAGAGTATTATGTATATGTATGTAGTACAAGTATGATATGCAGACTTTGTTTGAAGTCCAGTTGAAGGTATACCGCGGAATACCCGTAATCCGCTGAAACGCACACTCCTTAACAACTTCATTTGTGACAATGTTTTCTTTATATTATAACTCATAATGTTTAACTTTTAATTTGTAATACAATATGTAAGTAAAACATTTCGTCCGATTTGTTTGCTAATATTACTTTTATTGATGAAAAACATGATGTATACAAATTTGAGGTATACACACACAAACAAATACAATACGTATACAGTCATACATAAAGTTTAATAATATAAATGTTCAAAGTTTCCAAATTGATGCTCAATATGTTTTTCAAAACTGCCGCAGCACTTCAATAAACATTCAAGCGTAAATCTTCATCAATCGTAGCAATTTTATTTGTTATAACATCTCTATAAACCAAAGCACAAGGGTATACGTTTTCAGAATATACAATTTGTTTTATCACTCCATATAAAAAGTCCAAGAAATTAAAATCAGGTGATCTCGCGAGATATTTGATCCAGGCTCTTTGCACTATTCAATACTTGTGGTATTTGTAGTATGATTATTGATTATCTAAAGTGCATCATGATTTATGTAATATTATGTAGTATCTATATTGCGTAAGTACAGGGTGTAACACATAGATATGCCCGTTATAATGAAAAACACATAGATATGCCTGCTATTTCATATTCTTAATAATTACCTTGATCCATCGATTTAATAATTTTTATAACTAGTATTTATAGATTTAACGTTATATTTCAAATTTGAATTTAGAAATAGATGCTGTGCTACGCATACAGTTTAACTATGGTTGATTCTGAAGAACGACGTGTTATTGATAGAATAAGAGCAATTACTTTCAAGCAGGCAAAAGACAATGGTGCAAACTTTATCACAAGGCAATGGGTATCTGAAACAATCGGAAGATGTGAATCATTTGTTAGAGACAATTGGAATAAGAATGTTTATGACTGCACGATGGATAAAGCTAGAATTGGAAAGGGAGGTGGAAAGATGAATGAACATGAAAAACGAACTATTCGTTTAAGTGCTGGTAAACAGCATAAAAGCACTCGAGCTTTAGCCAAGACACTGGGAGCAAGGGGAGATGAAGCTGGAGTATCCCACATGACCATTTATCGATATATGAAATCGCAGAAGTTTAAACCCTTCCATGTTATCAAGAAACCCCACAAATCTGCATTGCATAGTGAAAATCGCTTATGGTTTTGTGATTATCTTAGAAACTGGGATGAGAATGATTTTATGCACCTTGCTTGCAGTGACGAGTTTTATGTATGGTTATTCCAGAAACCGAACAGTCAAAATGATAGAGTTTGGTCAATGTCCATTGAGGAAATCGCAAAAGAAGAAAGATATCGGCCATTAGTTTCTAAATCACAATGCATTGGGATCTTTGTTTTATTCACAGCAAGGAGGATGTTATGGGTGGTAAAAGAGAATGGTGAATCCTGGACAGGTGATTATTTTCGACAGACAATCCTGATGG
>JAUZND010016374.1:0-25028 GCA_034780555.1 Coelogynopora nodosa | reverse complement strand
CTATTCATTATCACTATTCATTATCACTATTCATTATCACTATTCATTATCACTATTCATTATCACTATTCATTATCTCTATTCATTATCACTATTCATTATCACTATTCATTATCACTATTCATTATCACTATTCATTATCAAAATAAGAATGTGTTACATTATATAGAATAATTAAAGAATAGTTACCTATCTAACAAAATAAAATTTTAAATAAATTAAAGTTGACTTTTAATAATTTAGACATGTTGGTTGCGTTGACCGCACAAATATAAAGTATATATGTTGAAATATATATCAGAAGAGTATGCAAAAAAAATTATCTTTGAATATTAGGCCTAAGTAAAGGATAATATCCGCAATTGTTATTTTTTATTTATGTAAAAATCTTTCACTATAATTGTTCGAAGAAAATATTGGCAATTTCGATCATAAAAATACTAAAAAATTAATAATATTGCTAAAAGTACTGTAGTAGTTATACATTTTGTATATTATTATTATTATATATGTTGTATATTATAATTAGTTATATATATTTAATATAAGTATGGTACTGTATCATTATATGTAAAAGACAAACAAAATTAAATACAAACATTAAAAACAAAATTAAATACAAATGTATACTCAAAATTCTCAGCAAATATCTCTACAAAATATAACCCCTCAAAACCCACTCTGGTCATTCTACTATAAATGCTGTCATTCTTTTATCTTTTTTAAACACATCTGTGTTGTGAAATTATGATGTTGTTTGTCAACATGTTTGCCATATACCGAAAAAGCACATTTTACAGTTCGCAGATGAAGAGCCTGTATACGTAATTACGCGCGAGAGTAACGAACTCAAATGTCAGACAATTACGTATGTCGAGTCTTCACCAACTCTTCCTGAATTTGATCATAATGTTGTTGTTTCCTTTTTTTGTGTCCAACTGTCTGAAAACACTCTAAAAAGTAGCGCAATACTACCTTTAATCCTGCATAATGATACTGAAAGCCTTTCCTGCATTAGACGAGCCGAAAAAACCAGCGCAAGTACAAAATCTCAGCTAACAATGTTTATGCCCTTTGAAAAAGTACTTTAAAATATATGAAAGAAATAAGTTAAACAAGTTCATACAAAGTTTGCGAGACTTGTGTGGTTGCGATGCAGGCCAGATTGAACCACTCCTGTTGTCCGGGCATATTAGTATTTGCTTCACTGCTGACGTCTTCATTAGGGACGTCTACAGGAATTACCACTGGATACCGATGCGTCCGACCACCGCCATCCTGACTTTCTGGACTTTCTCAGCATATAATAAGAGAGTAAATATTTTGCAAAGACTCTTTAAAGTGGATCCCCTTTCTCTAGCAACGGATGTGTCTCCATAGTATATTGTATAAATAGCCACAGACCTTCTTTCATAGCGGGAGGATACCTGAACGTTGATTATTTCATTATTGCCCGTATCCAATTCAGTTCTATTCAAGAGATCCAGGATCCTGAAAGCGCTCTAATAATAATTTGAAGATAAAAGAAGTAAATATTTTTATTCGTTGCGTAGGCCAACTTACATTGCATTATAGCTTGATCATCAAACTGCGCATTTTTAGAAAATTGCTGTTGTATATAGTAATACTTAAAAATTTGACTGTACATATTACATAAAAATTGTATCAACAAATAGATTATCTCGTATAATTGTTTTAATAATCGTGATTAAATAAAGTGGTGATTAGTTATTTTAATTTTAATCATGATATTTTATATTTGTTATTAATATATGTTATTAACTTGTATATCAATAATATTATTTTTACACCCGGCCAGGTATGTTTCATGTTGTCCACTAGCTATGGTGGAATATTATTGGCATTAAGCAAGAAACATATAATAAAAATATTATTACTTATAAATTAACTGAAACATTTCTGAAAGATTATCAGCACATAAGTCTGATAGAAAATCAGCAAGAAGGGGTAAATTTGAATTTATTGAACCGGCAGAACATTTTAACCTACCAGATTATTCTGAAATCGACATACCAATTACTATACTCGATCATAACGAAAGTTGGAATATCGAAGACCGAATTAACCAGGAAGATTTTTACATTTCAGTTTTATAGACATTACATCCAACAGGGATAACTAGACGATGCAGTGAATTGACAAACAAAATTATAACGCAGTTTATTTCTTTATTATGTAATGTTATTGATTATATTATATATTTGTTTCAGTTCATAATTAATGATTTTTTGTAAACAATTTTGTTATTTTTGCAAACGCTATGTTAAATTGAATTTTATTAAATTTAGATATTTTATAATGGTTTGTATTTCTCCTTGTATAAAAGTGACAAAAATGAAATATTATATAGGCTATCCCTCATATGGTTATTATATTTTTATTATTATATGTATTACTTTTTTTGCGGTATGAACTATACAAAAAAGTTTAATAATATATGTAAAAAGTAAGTAAGCTGAACATAAAGCAAGCTACACATAAATATTTCAAAACGAATTAAAAGACTAATAACTGATAGAAATATAGATTTTCGGATTAGTTTTATGGTAATACTTTATTTTATATAGTGCAATTGATCATTTCGGTCGCTGTGTTGAATGGAAAAACTTAATAATATATACAATAAACTAATTTCATTTTTGATTTTCAAAAATAAAACTTTCCCGTTTTCTTGTAAAACATTTCGGTGTCACTGCTGAAACGATTCAGCCATCACCCGCAACATGAAGTATAAATCGATATCACTATTTAGTAGTTTTTATACGAAACTTTCGGATAATTTTAATTTAGGAAATCTTTCAATTCATGTTGGTTGTAAAACATTTCTGATAATGACGCAACTGCTATGTTGAGTAAAGCCGTATACTTGCGACTATACTGCCTATTATTTATAGAAATACGCACAAAACACTAATTAAACATTATTTATAATATTTAACAATTTTTCCATGTTTATTGAAATAATTATCCTATTTTCTATTGGAAATACAATTATACATCATAATATTATAACCATGTAATCATGCCCAATTGCTAAAACCAGTGTACGAGTGTTTTATTTAATTAAAAACAGATATGCGTCATATATAGTCCTGTTGTTTTATAAAAGATGTTTGGTTATCTTTAAAAGTCTGTTAATAATATCATGTTATGATTTTTTTAAAATATAATTTAAGCCCTGATTTATAATTTGCCATTAAAACGTAAAATTTTAGAGGAATAAAAGGTATCCGTAAAATAAATATCACTATATAGTTCAAAAGTTTAATGTATATTCATTTGATGTTGGGTTTATTGCGAAATTTTTAAACATTCATTATTTTTATAAATTATTTTAAAGATTCCCATTTTTATTGATTTATCTGGTATTAATGTTTTTTCGTAAAAATAGCACAAATTATATTATAATAAGCGTTTTCACGTAAATATTAATTTCAACATAAAAATACCTATCTATATAGATACACTCTTAAATTGTTACCTTTTTTTATCTTTTCTGGGGATTTCTATAATATGTATCGAAGATAAACTATAATCATTTAAAATTAAACAGTGTACTCAAACTGAACTTTTCAGTTGCCATGATGATAACCAATATGAAACAGAATTACAGTGTTATATAAAATTTGGGAAATTGTTTCAGAAT
This sequence comes from Coelogynopora nodosa, assembly GCA_034780555.1. NCBI lineage: Eukaryota > Metazoa > Platyhelminthes > Proseriata > Coelogynoporidae > Coelogynopora > Coelogynopora nodosa. The sequence goes on along the minus strand of JAUZND010016374.1, from coordinate 21,361 downwards.
GAAAAATACAAATCAATCGATAAAGTCTGAGTCTATCCACCTGTAACTCAGAGATTAGTTCCGAATGCTTGAAAAGGATTTTACGGACAGCTCAATGTGAATGACTTTACCTCTATATAGAGTCGACTCATAATGACCGTATTTTTTTGCCCTGCCTTTTAACTCAATCTTGTATAGGCTACACACTGTGCCTGGCAGACGTATTTTACGAGGGCGATGCCCTATTGCTTAGCTAGTCCTATTTCCTTTATAAACTCTCAGGAAATGAGGTGGCCAGCCGTTCAAAATGATTCTGTGAAAGATCAGGAGAAATTGGTTAGGAGTCAGGAAGTTGTTGAGCCCAGAGTAGTTTAAGAGCTGTAAGTTTAAGTCAGATTAGATATTGTCCAAAATCTAATGTTCAATTTTTAGGTTCTTCCATTTTAATTGTATTTTGAACACACAAACACTAATATTTCGTAACAAATTGAACATGAAGGACAAATTAGTGTTTTATAAATGTTTAATTGAAAATTTAATTTAAAACATGTTCGGAGTATAAACGCAAACATCATCGGCTAAAGGAAATTGATAATGGGGACGTTTAGTTAATGAAAACGCGTTTTCATATAACAAAATTTCCGATTTTTTGTCCTTATTTTAAAATTCTATTTACCAGTGAATTTCAACGACGTTTAAGAATAATTTGTCGATATTAATTACTCTGTTAAATTATTTTCACTTAGTGTGCCGGTGTGCAGCCAAACGGGAAGCCTTCTTGGTAGTTGCAAAATTTATTTTACATCTGGAAATTATTAATCTCGAAACCGTGATGTTATTGGAACCAGATGCAGATTTATTATATTCGCCAGATTCGCAAAAAAACTTATTTTTTTCATGGATTTAGAAAAAAAGAGAACTAATATACAATAAAAAACATATTTCAACAGTTAATACTGTAAAAAAAAGTAGACTATCATAACAATCTACTTATTTTGTTATTAGAGTAGTACGAAAAACTTACAAAATGTTACAAATATATAACACACATTTCAAATCAAAAGAAACAAATATAAAAATTTAAGCACACATATTTTGGATTTAAAAAATAAAAACACTGCTGTATATTATCATTATAGACCGAAATAGATAATCTATACTACTTATTTACATATAAGTAGTACATAGTCAAATCCGTCACACTATATTCATTTCCCGCACTAGGTTCGACTTCAACATTTAGGAAACAATTTCATCCTATTTGAAAATTGAAAAATTGACCAACATGTTGTAGATGGTTTATTTGGGTAAATATTTAAAATATACAGTAGTTTTTTAATTTTAAAAACCAATAAATGTGTTTCTAGATTTAAATTATTTGTATCTTTTGATTTGAAATATGTGGTATATGTTTTTCACATTTTCAAGTTTTCGTAATGCAACAATTAAATACAAAATAAGTAATTCTTCGTTATGATAGTCTAACTTTCTTTATGATATTAAATGTTGTTATACGTTTTATTTGGTTTTTTGTATCTCGCTCACCGAATACGCTCTTTATTAGAATACGTGTGTGACTTTTTATATAAATTAGACATGTTAAACATGACCCATTTGAATTAATCAACCTTAAAGAGGGAGGTGAAGGGGGGGAGGGGGTGCTAAATGATGCACAATTTGCGATCTAGTTTAAATATTCACATAATGTATACGGTCTAAATATCAGTCATAAGTATTTTCAAAAGCTTTTGATTGAAATTGTCACATGGGTTGTTATTAACTGTGACGTCACCATCTGATATTACTTTAGAAACAAAAACTAAAAAAGTTAACATTGAAACCAATTAACATATTACCAATTCATTAAAATGTCAGATCAACTTAGTGATATACTGTAGAGTTAATTACATCAAAAGTGTTGAATTCCTCACTTATTAATTCTGTTGTCGATATGAATAATAATATAACGCACATTTACAAACGTCGTATATATAAATACTAAAATAACGCATAGCATGACAGCTCTAAAATAATCTTATATACTATCGGCACTTTTCAGACAAGAGATATGCGTTAACAGCGTAAAAGCCATTGCATTCCGTGTAATTCTCCTCATTTGTATCATCTTTATATGCTGAACGTTGTTCTTGTGTACTGTAAATATAAATGAAACACATGTTAAAAATAGTATTAAATAAAGAAAATTTTGTGTAGGCCTAGTATATATTCAAATAAAATTGAAATAATGTGATAATTGAAAAAAGTGGGAAAAAACATGTATCACTTTTCATAAGTATTCCTAACTTATAAACGCTCCATCTCCTCAAAGCAAAGTATTCAAAGCAATAATAACAAATGAAATATATTTAGTATTATTTAATTGAACCCTAATGCAATTTATATAGTAACATATAATAAAGTTATAATAAAGGATAGGAAAAACCCCATCTCAGTTTCTGCCCTGTTCTGAGTATACATTATTGTTTCAAATGTATACATCAATATAATGATATTCTAAAATGGACCGCTTTCGTGTTCTCAATTGTCCTCTTGCTCCCGCTTATAAATTTAATATAATATTAATAAAAACGTATCGTATTGATTTCACATTCCCTCATTTCAGTGTGTAGGTACAATTTAGGCATTGTTATCATTTACACTGACACACGTCACATTTACAAGTTGTAAGTATCATTTAAACATTAGGGATGGAAACAACGCAATAAACCCTTTCTTATCTATTATATACTGAACAAAACAAGGTAGAGTGCTAGGCTGACAGACCGGGTGCTTTTGATACAAGTTATCAGTTATTATAATTCCAAATGTGTTATTTTTATACCTTATTATCGAATCAATTGTTTGTTCTTGTCCACACCACATACGAGACGGGAAAGATACGCCATAGTATTTAGTTAGTCAGTTCAGAAGCATTAATTGGGGTAATACAAATTAATACTGTTACAGTTTTGTTCGATCGTCATGGTTACTAAATGTAAACAAGGGGATAATAATGCTGATGCACTTAAAAATAATGGAGTAAACTTATTTTACTTTGGCGAAATGCTATTGCAGAGAACTATGTGCTTAATATAGTATATATATATATATTGGTAATAAAAAGATGAAAACAACTTCGAGCAACAATTTATCTGAAATAAATTCATGCCAGTAGGCTTAGATGATTATGATGATTATTTATCCCGGGAAAGACACATTTATTGCTATTCAATAATATTAGTTGAAATAATATCAAACGCTGAAAGCAAAAAAAGATCACATGCGCGTAAAATATTATCGCAAAGTATAATAATTTAAAAAAATGTTTTTCTGTTACTTTTTGTCTACCATTTCAGAAATGATTGCATCAAAATCCTTAAGTTAGCCCATTTGAAAGCAAACATTGTTGTATGTATACGCCACACATGGTGAAGCGAAAACGTCATAAAGACTATATAATAATCCACAATAGCGAAATCAATACATAAATGTTCAGCAAGGTTAAATAAACATTTTAACAAATGATATACAATAGCAATAATTCACAAAAAAATTACAGTAAAAAAAGTGTATATGGGCCATTATCTACAAATAAATACAAAATAATTAGAATAGTTATATTTATTTATATTCTTAGGCAAACGTTTGTATAAATAATATTTTGTCATTGTTGTTATTTACCTAAATTTATTCGCCAATATCACTAACAAATGTCTTACTTGATTTTATTAAAACTATTTGCTAGATTAAAACGCAAACATTAAAGCAAAATATATTTGTTGCAATATAAACATACTCAACATTAAAATAACAGTTGTATCAAATCCAAAATTGAGCCAGTTGCCGACATTCGTTATAATTGCCAAATGATACTTATCGAACTGTATCACTTCAGTATCTTTATATGTATCACTTCTGACTCTGTACATTCTCCTATAACAAGTCACTGCATGGAAAGCTTAGCCCTGGTTATCTCTTAAATCAATCGCTAAATATTTTTAAGAATTTGGGGATCTTGAAAATTTCTCATTACCATGATATAATGTATTTTTAGACACTTTTTGTGACTCAAAATTATCTATGAAAGATTTTCCATAACTGATAATAAGTTTTTATTAATCTAACTAAAAAATGTATAATTAATTAAATAAAAAATCTCAATTGAAATATCTACCATAAATGTGTTAAAATAACTACAGATAACCTAGAAACATATGATCGACTTATCTTGCTATGCTTGGATTCTCTTCATTAGCTGAAAATTCCGTCATTATCATTTTAATAGCTTTAGCTTGGACTGCAGCACCATATCCCTCTTACAAAACACATTAGAATGACTACAAATGTATAATTTTTGAACAATTTCCTCAATATATTGTTCAATATATCAATTTCCATTTCAAAAGTTTCCTGTAAGCTAGAATATATATTTCTGCGGACAATTTAAAGAGACGCATCTGAATCTAAGTCTCAATCTCATCCGTCAGATACATAGGCTACATACGCTGTACTATTGAATGAATAATCTATTTGAAAAGTTAAACAATATAGTGGCATATCTACATATTTTGTGTAATTTCTCAAAAATAAGTGACCTGAAACTAATAATGTGTAATTCATCAGTTCATTTTGCGCTTTAAACTTTAAACTACATATTACAAAAATGAACCAAAATTAATGAACGTTGACACAACGATTATATATTTATATAATCATATTTAAATTTAATAATAAGATGAAATAAAAATTAAAATGTATAAAAATTTAAATAATAATTAAATGCGATAAATTTTATTTAGACAGCCGAATTTATAATTAAATTTTGAAAATTTTATAATTCATTAGTGCTTATTTTGCTGAAGTGAATTGGCATTTCGAATTATACTTTTTTTTAATACTTTTTAGAAGAAGGGGTTCTGAAAGATGAGTTGTGTTACTGTTTTTGTGTAATGGGTTATTTTTATGAAGCATTCATTTTACATAACGAGTTTAACGATTTAGCTATTTAAGAGAATCGATGAACATATTAATCTGTGTTCATTTAAATGTGTCATTATTTTGATTGGAAAAATATGTCCGATTAAATGTAGAAATTTATAATAATCTTAAAAGCACATCTCGATCGTGTTAAATTTTTTATTTTGTCAATAAATTAAAAACACAAAAATTAAGGGACTATATCTTTTCAATATTCAATAGTTGTAGTTTATTAAAATAATATAAAGCAATTAATTAAATATTTTAAATATGCTTTAAAACAATGACGTGAAAAAAATCAATCATGGCGTAAGCAACATCGATATAAGTAGTAATAATAATATTTAATCAATTAACTAATAAATCAGGTTTCTTCTTATAATTCATTATATAAGCACTCGCAGAAATAGAATTACATTTTAAATGTTACATTTTTAATCGAATTTTGATGATCATTTATCACTTTGATGGGGTCGTCAAATAAAATATCAAACCCATGAGTTCGTACAAAATTCGATTCAACTTTATCCACCGCCAAAACAATCACTTTAGATTTTATTAGATGTATGAGGATATTTTTTCAAAAATTAGATAGTGAGGATAACTTTTTTAATCCCGGTTAAAAAATGTGAGTTAAATCAATTTCAATATCTTCCCGCATTCCTATTCAATATAAGAGAGCTGATTTGTAAAAGTTCACATTCAAAATGGAACAATGTGTTACAGAGACTATATATTATTACCAAGAACTCAGTTTTTTCTCCACTCTTTGAATTTGTATCACCATAGCTACGAATCAAATCAAGTCAGAGAACAACAGGTAGTTGACACATTGTGTATTACTTCGCATTATATACTTCCCCATAATTTTAATAAGATGATACAATGCCTGACTGCGTAACTAGAGGGAGAAAGAGTGTAGGACCTCTCTCATCCTCACCCAGTAAACTTTTCCAACTACTCTATGTGTTCAGCAACTACACTGCCTAACTCCCAGTTGTAAAGCCGTGGACCGCCGGTTTTGAGTGTAAATCGTGGGATGTTCTGACTGATATACATAATCAGTAAGTTGTATGTCGATCACTGCCGTACGTATTCATTATAGAAGGTAGAGAGTTGCTGCTGTCGTGCTTCAGATTTTTAAAGTAACTTTTGTTGATGTCAGTTATTAACCTTTAAACGTAGACTGACTGCTGCATGCCTCCCGGTAAAGTACCTTTCACCCCCCAAACTGCGTTTTCTTTTAGGGAATGTTGCAGCCTAGCCCCTGCTCTGCAATCTGTGGTCATTGCCATTGTTAGATAAATGAATGCTTTCAACAGTACAATGCATCACAATATATCGGTATGTATATATATTTATATCCATCTATGTTGTACACATTCATGACTGTTTACTTTGTTGCTATGGCATAAACAGCTTTTTTTAAATATGAAATATTGTTGTTTTTCTATTTATTGCTATATAGGCATAGTTAGTATAACTTTTGTTGTGTTTAAAATAGTTTATACATATAAGAATGACCTTGAAATCCATTTGAACAATTAGTTAGATACATAAATATGAATTAGAGAAAGCTATGTTTACTTTCTTTATATCTATCAGGATAAATTAGTATAAATCAGTTATATAAATTACGGCTCTGATGTAGAACCGTAGATATGCGCTACATTTAGTCAAATATCAGTTTGTGAGTATCATAAATATACTAATGACGAGTCTATTATTAGCATTGTAAAGTTTAATATTATGCTTTCTTGTATAATTGTTGATTCTGATGCGATAATGTGATTCAATCATGTTATCGATTTACTTAATAATAATTTAACAAAATGTTTAAAATTCTTATTCAATATTCCGCTTCTAATAAATATCTCCAGCCCATATTTGGCCCTTTAAATCCTTTCTTCTGTATACATAAAAAAAACTTTTACCGTGATTAAATTAGTTATATTATATATAAATTAAAAGTAGAATTACTTGTTCATAACATTTTGGTATACATATTATCATTATCATATCATGTATAGCTCTTTGGGCACGACCAATGTAATGTATATATAAACGATGTTTTTAGTTACACCAGTGCAATGTGCTGTATTCCTTGGAATATGACGATCACAATTTGCTCACAGAAATAAAACTTGTTTAAAATATTTCTCAGAACATTCTCAAAATCTATCTCATAGCTTTGCCAGACATCAAAAATCTCACTGACGCGACATACATGAGTTTATGCATTTTTCGTGATGGACACATGAGTTTATGCATTTTTCGTGATGAAACCATACGTTTGAACGTATTTTAGTATAGGACACGTACGAAAACCTAAAAATAGAATGAAATTAATAAAACAAATACATTTTATGTTCACTATTTTTTATCGTAAAACAACTATAAAAGTCATAGACACACAAAACAAATACCTCATATTGGACGATAGAAATTGTTTTATGTATTGGAAAGCTAAAACTATGCTCAATTTTTTCGTTAATTTCAAAACTTTATTACTAGGTTTTATTACCTTCGGTAGCGAGAGCTAAAAATGGAATCATTTTATTGTTGTTATCAATTAAAAAATAGAACAATGTCACAAACAATCTCGTCTAAAGAATAAAATTGTGAAATCGTTTTATTTAAAGCAGCATAATGCATGAGATTGATTTCGGTTTTTAGAACTACCCCTATATACGAATGTTATGAGGCAAAAGCTTTTGTGTAACGAAAAAGATACAGTATAAGTATAGTGTTAATTATAGAATGATACTGTAGCAATGTGGTGCACAATAGAAAAACGTATTTGATGTGAACTGATTATCTGTTTTTCAAAGCAAAAAACACTGGAGAAAACACTATTTATATTTATTTATCTATAAAAAACGCACACACATGGAAACTAAGTTTATCTTTTGAATTTGATGCTCGTTAATACACGGCTTTATTATATAATTATTGAGCTATATAAAAAAAAATTAACATATTTTATAAACATTTTATTTATATTTTGTATATGTATAATATATATTTAAAAACGAAATAGTAAATTCAAAAATATAATTTTTAATATGAGACGACTCTTTGACTATATTATGGAGGGAGGGGGTGTTCGCCTGTATAGCTCACATTTTCTCTCACAATAACCTCTCGTCTATGTTAGAAAAATAGTTTTTTAAATTTAAATGTTTTTTAAAAAATGAAACCCTTTTTTATAAAATGGTTTTTTTTTTAATTAATGTATTTTTATAAATAAATACAATATATCTCTTTTGCGAAAAAGTTTTTTTTTAAAAAACTTTTCTAAAGGTATCTTTACAATTAATTAATTATATGTTGTTTATGTTTGTAAGGAGAAAAATCAGGAAAACATAAAACGCGCATACTAAACGCCGCATAAACGCCGCATACTAAACGCCGCATAAACGCCGCATACTAAACGCCGCATAAATGTCGAATACTAAACGCGGCATAAAACGTCGCGTTTTTGCATATTTGCAAATTCCTTATTTAATCTACTTATTTAAAAATGTTATCCATGTTCAACAAAAAAGTTACTTTTATAAAACTCAGTGTTTGTTGTATTTTATATGTTACATTTTCAGAGAGCCATGAATATATCAGCGTAATATTTGTTTATTAAATGAAAAAATAAAAAAATACGAAATCATTAACTGAGATCTAAAAATGATTAAACGTTTTGAATTAATTAAATATCTATCTACATGACGAGGCACCTTATCCTGGTGAAATATATGTACATTAAACTGTGTAAATCTATTAAATGGATGTAAAACAAAGATTTTAATAACACTATAACTAACAATGTACTTGTACATTTGAAATTAACTATTTTTATTAAAAGCATCATTTTATTGAAATTTATTTCATCAAGATATATACGTATATATTAAAACAGCATGGAACTTAAAATTTGTGTAATTTCATACAGGTACAATAAATACTTTTTAATGATGTATTTTATTTGATACAAATTTGATACAAATTTACGATACAACGATTATAACGATACCTTCAATAGAATAGGAATATGTGAATTCTAAATTGTTACAACTTGGTACTAAAAGAACTTGTATGAATTAATAGATGTGACAGAAAGTTATGTTTTGTGGGGAACAATCTCTTTAACAAAGAAATAGAAAGTATAACGCGCAGTCTCAATTTTGAGAATTTAATTTGCGTAATATGCACGAAATATAATCAAATTGTTACAATTTTAAGTTATTTTAAAAAACTATTTATTTTTTAACCTTCACAGTCCTTGTGATTCTATATAAACGTTTTAGTCATTGATGTTCCCCTAATTATTGCAATTTACTGATTAAGAACAATTAGAAATTGTAAGCATATAATATTTTGACTCAAAAAAAATAGGATGACATATTTTTTGAAAATTTTAATTTCATTCATATATATTTTTATGATAAAATTATAAAAAGTCAATAAAAAATATATTCAAAATATAAAAAAACCTTGGAAATTTAGGAAAAATACTGTTTCTAAATGAAATAGGCAATACAATTCTAAAATAATAACTTTTGTAATTAGTCAGTGCTTTTAAGCCTTTTAATGATGTCCTGGGCCGACATTTAGATATTGAAAAAGGAAAATGATTTTGGTACCAAATTAAAGTTTTAATAATGATAATCATGAGTTATTACATATCTGTAAGATTTAGATCGCTTTCAGAAGTAGCTAATTCTTTTTCAGTGGACGATACGATCCGACCAGATCATTGACCCAGCAGGACTATAATCCAGACCATGTAAAAATATAGATATTGTATCTCTGATGAATTGAAGATACTGAAGAAATTATCTTTCTAATAAGGATGGTTTCAATAAATAAATAATTCATCGAAATATAGCATAAATTAATAAAATTTAACTATATTTATAGAAATCAAGGTGATTCAGCTCTAAAACATATTTTTTAATGTGTCACGTGTCGATGTGGTCAGTATAGACCATGAAATAATATCGACGTATGCAATTATGCGCTTCTGATAAATCAATAACTCTGAAATTTGAAAGAATAGTTAGTTGCATTTATCATTTTATAATAATGAACAAATTTTCACATTAATCTGACTCTGTTAGCAATCCAGATAAAAATTAAAATTTTAACATGCCCAGCTGGTACCGGTTGGTACTGGTCCGAACAATATAGAATGCCATATTTTTAGTAATATGGAAGATGTGCTTCCAAATCAAAACGGAAAATCCATCTTACCCGTCCATGCCAGAAATGTAAAATTAGGGTTTTATTTTTTGTTGCTATGTTTACCCATTGACCGATTTCAAGTATAATTTTTGAAAATTCTCACTTGATAAAACAATGAATACTATGTATATACCTACAAATGATTTTAACTTTTAAATGTATAGCAAGTATGATTGAGTAATATGTATTTTTCAATGGCAAAGATATATCGATGACCTCCAAAATAAATAATAATACATTTTTTAAATGACCAATTATTCCCTGCATTTAACTCTGATGATCTTCGACCAAATATCAATTTTTATAGAGATCAAGTTTATAATTAGAAATTAATTTTTATAAAAATCAATTGTTATAGAAATAGATCATATTTATATTATACGTTAAAAAATTTACTTTTATCGAATTTAATTTCAAAAACAAAATAAATATTTTAATACGAAGTGCTGTGCCCACTCTTTGCTTGTTATATTATTGCTTAAATATATATATATATATATATATATATATATATATATATATATGTTTATAGGTGCTATAAATACCGTATAATACATATACATTTGTATGTGTAAATAATACAGCACAAAACACTTTTTATGTGAATAATCTAGGCCCAGCATGCGTTCATTATTTGTTAGAAGATATTTGCATGCATTTTAACGGAAATATTTTAGACTTTAATTAGTGGTATGTTTGAAAGACGCTTCTGTCGAAAGTAATAACTGTTATATTAATCACTATTATACTGAGTTAGGCCTTCACATACTGATGCAGATTGTTACCGATCAGTTGAGGTAAAAGCCGCCATTACATCGACAATATGACATATGATAATGTATGAAGTAATACGTTATTTATTAAAGTCGGCTTTTCAGCGCATTCTCAACCAAAGGGGAGGTTAAAATAGATCATTGATGACGTCGTATATACTGCACATCTAATCGCGCAGGAATCCAACCCACCATGAATAATAGATTTCTCCGAGACCAATAACAAGACTCCTAAGTTCACAAGAAGTGCAACTTTAAAAGATTTATAACCACGCGATGATTTGTATCATCTCAGCCTGTATTACCAAAATGAAGTAATATATATATATATATTGTAAAATTTGTATTCAGCAATAAATTACAGTCTGTAAATTGTGCATTTTTGCAGCTTTGCAGGTTTACATTTTTGTATTGTGCTAAAATATTATATACATAATACTGCTGTTTATTAAAAATATATCAGAAAGTCAAAAATAATTAATTTGCGTTGCAGCATTTGGAAATTAATTGATTGCTGAATTTCATAGCAGTTAGCATTTGAGTATAATTAGTTGAAACTGTGGTACAAATTTATCGAACTCCCTGTAATAATGTAATACACCCTTTAAAAGGTTAACGTATTCTTAGAATAAGCGATGGCTAAAATGTAAAACTATATATTATCAAACATGATTCATGCTGTAGAATATGTACACAATCTGGTAACAAATATTTATTTAATTGCGTTTTAAAAATAACCGACACTTTATTGAAAATAAGGGATAGTATAGTTTGAAAATAAGTGGGTTGCAAGTTCGATTCTTAATCTGTACTGATGAGGGGTAAATACCCCGAAACCGGTTGCATATGGATTTACCTGTTGATTGTTGTGTCTATGTAAATTCATCTATATTTACATTATCATAGTGCCGCATTATTTTAGAATAGTTTTTATTCAATATACATAAAATTCAAACGATTTTATACATGCGTAAATGTAAAAAATTATTACAACAATACCTTTTGACTAAGTATATGTATGTTTTATATAATATTGTTTGAATTATAATTTTATAACATAATAAATGTTATTTTTTAAATTAAATATTATATATTATGTAACGAAATATTGTTACTTTTATTTATTATCACAAATTTGTGTTATTCGCATTTAATAGTTAGTAATGATATAATAATTGTTTAAACACAATTAGAAAATAATCAATAGGTATATTAGAATATTATTGTATATTTGGCCTTTCTTTATCTCCTTATGAACTAATTTCTTATAACTTTTGGGGAAAAAAGGGACATTAAAAAGCTGATATTAAAAATAAACATTCACATAAAACGGCAATATATATATATATAAAATTATAATATAATCTTTTAAAGTCGCATCCAATGCTATGGTTCAATTTGTTGCATACCTTCATAAGCTCTTAAATTATTAAATTTCTAAATTCTTTCAAATAAAAATGCGGCGAATTGAAGTTAGAAGTTACTGGAATAATGTTTCAGAAATAAATCAGAATTGCAATTTAGATCTATTTTAATAATATCTCACGTTAAGTTATTCAATATATATAGTTAATAACTAAGACCAATTCATAGTTATATTTTTGCGTAGTTGCATTTCATTTTCCCCGTAATTTGAAAGTGTGATGTTTTCAGAGATTTTTGGTTTTAAAATTAATATAGAATTAATTAATAAATATTACAAAAAGTTCATCAATTAGTAAGCAGTAACTTCCCTGTTACACTTACAGAAAGAATACGTGATACCAATAAAATGGTTATATACAGATCAGTTAAATATGAAATCCAATTAAATGTTTTTCAATAGGAAAGACTATGTCTGCGTAAGAATATGTTTTTGTACAGTATGTTTAATTGTGTTTCTCAAAGTTAACGTTTTTTCTGATAAATGTAATCATGCTTTCAATGCGTTTAGTTTAAATTTACGTATTTACTTTTTTTTGTGCTAAATTCATTTTTTTATGTTTAATTAATTTTCTTATTAAATTCGGTAAATGTAGTTTATTTATGTAATTGGTTGTTTTTAGCGCTAAATTTTTAAGAGAGTTAAATATTTCTCCTTCTAGAAACTTTTATTTAATTAATACGGCTCCCTAATCATGTTACCATACGGTCTCGCTTAATAAATAAAAAAACGTTACTAAGAAATAAACACAACTTTTTGTTTACATCCATCACCATGGGCAACATCAATGTATTGCATTGCATCAACTTCCTTAAATATGTATTATCAAACTTACACTCTTGCTGACAGTGAATAATTTATTTATGCGAATCGCAGAAACCTCGCGCTGCGCCGAGATCATTAACTATAATAATACGGCCCATAAAACTCCTTTTTTTTGGCGGAATAACACTTATTCTGATATATATGCAAACAATGTGTGCAGTTTAGGTCGTTTATATCTGTTTCTCCTTTTTTGTGTCACAATGTGGGAATGTGACAATCGTGGTAATATTATGGCTATAAAAGTATTAGTTATAAATTGTAATACTTTATTTGTAAATTTTGTGTTGCGTGTCGAAAATTGTTTTATTAGTCTGGTAAGGCACGATAAAGTTTTCGAATTGGTTACCCAATGAATATCATAGAAGTAGGATGCATAATATTCTATATATTTCGAATTGAAAAAGTATATATCTAGTATAATTGAGGAATGGTACAGATAGGGCAATTCTGCAATTATATTAAAAACATAAATGTTCAATGTGTTTAGCATGCAATCATGTGTGGAATGTATATTTTTTTATAAAGCCCTACATTTACATTTACAATAGTATTATGAGACATATTAGAGGTAGCCAACGTATCCGAAAAAAGCTTTATTATTATTTATTATTATTATATTATGCTTTATTATAATTGAAATGTGTTGAATAACTACCAACTATATATATATTAAAAAATAAATAATGTATGATATACTATTTGATAAACACATTTTTAAAACTACACAAAAAGTGTTTATTTCAGAATATACGAAGTATGAAAAGTATAAAAATATGAGTAATATATTTTGTAATACTAATGACAGCTTTATCCATTTTTACTAATGGTATACATAAAAATTTGTTTATTATAGTAAATAAGCACATTCTATTCAAATCCTCAACATCACCACAAAACAAATAAAAAATAGAAATAAAAAAAGAAGAACCAGAAATTATCAAAGCGACTGTCAAATAAGAAACAAAATTTCATAAAAATATCAGGATGGTTTAATGGAAAAACCAGCACATTCATGACTATAAACTCCAGAAAGGTCAAACAAAAGGAATGAGTTATCATCAAACTACAAATTGTATTCACAAAAAAATATTTACAATACAAACATAGCTTGTACTCTATGTAAAACAGGCCTGGAGTGAAAAGATGGCAAGTCTATCATGTGGGCCTAAAAGATAGTCTGTCGTATCCAAAAAAGCAGAAGAATAATTGGGGACAGGCCGGATCATAAAGACGAACACATGTAACAACTGATATATATATATATATATATATTTAAAAAGGGGAGGAATTTAGGACAATATTTTGTGACGTATAAGAAATAATTGATTTCAAAGAATTTTTTAAAATATTTAAATAATATAAATTTTCATAAATGAAATTGGTATTAAACCAAGTTTTACATTTATATTTGACAGTTTGCTAAGCCGAACAAAAAATATGTAGGCGCTTCATTAGGTGATATGTTAAAATACATAATTTCTGAAATTGTATATTTTAGGAAAGTGCTACGAAACATATTTCTGATTATTATTTTTTTTTAATGTGCATTTCTCGCAAAAAATGTGCAAAAATATCTACTACTAAAAGACAGAAATTATAATAAAAAAAATTTTCCTCTATTTCTAAATCTTAAACCTCCATTTAGTAAATAAATATTACACCCTTTTGGCCATTAAATATATACCCGCCTGATATACGCTTAAAAAGCGCTTAATGATCAGCAAAAATTGGTTATTGTGAAGGACAACTAAATACTAAAACCTCATTATAATATTTGGTTCATGAATATGACACCAATATGACCAAGTAGGTATATTCGACGAGCAAATAAATATAATAAACACGACACACTGATATAATATACTGTAGATATACTTTCTAAATATGTATTTTAGGTATATTCTATAATATAAAACATAAGGCACAAGAATAACAATCAGTGTCGATTATTGTCATGTCTTACTATCATATATTACATGATTAGGGCATGTATCATGGGCCCTAAATCTAATCAGTGGTGCCCCTTTTAACCAGTGCCTCCTCGGTTTGAAAATCCTGGTTACGGCACTGATGACTATAAAGACGGCACATTAAAAATAAACAAAAATATGGATGTTATGTTCAAACAATAACCTAAGTCGTTAAAATAATTTCCTTGGTACTAATTGGACTGTTAACAGTGAGGAAGTTGGCGGTTTAATTACTGTACCCTTGAGCAGAGCTGTACCCATCCACCGCCACCATCCCCCCCCCCCCACTATATTGATCCTCTCAGTGCACCCCACCCTATCAATTGCGTGTCGGCATCTTGAGTTGGTTCTAACGAGATCCTCAGCTTAATTAGGGGGGCTCTGGTTGCTACAACAAACAATGGTGCTGGAAGATCTGAAAGAGGAGGGGGCTCATAGCTTGGCAACATACCTTGAATCTCTCTCTCTCTCTCTCTTGACTTGCTCTATGTAACCTATTGTTTATCGTAAGACTTTGCATAATATAAATTTTTTATGATGCATGGCTGCCTAGAAAAGGAAAAAGGAGTATCGCGGAGTCTGCTAAGGGCAACTTTGATTGACTCTAACTTGACGACGTCGTATCACAGTTGTATGTTTCCCAAAATGGAGGAACCGAATTACCCCTCTCTAGGTAACCCGCGGATACGGAGGATGGGGGGGAGGGGGGGGGCGACCAACGGGACAGATTTTTTTGTGTTGGTTAATTCCAGGAAAGACGCCAACAAATTGATTTCTGATGTCGCATATAGATGTCTATAGTAATCAAGCGTGTAAACGTTGACAGCTTGTTCCTAATTAGTTTTATAGTTGTGAGTTTTAAAGTGATTTATTGCTGTGTGTAATTTTATTCATATGCTAATGTTCAACATTAATTTGAAATGCTATAGATGATATAAAAATGTTACTTTTAACTTTTTTTAACAATTTCAGCTAAATTTGAGTTTACGACATAGCTATAACAAAAATGATATTACATTGTATAAGCCGATGGCAATATTTATGATTGTATCACATAATTACCCCGGCAGATCCAGGATTTAATGAAAGGGCATTGAACAAAGAGTATCTATTAAAATTTAATTATTTAAAATATTGTACCCGCTTTTGCAAAATGGGCAGTTCTTTTCTGTAAAACGGAAGCTGTGAAAAAATATGGGGCGGGTGTCCCCAGCGCACAAACCCCCCTGGATCCACCATTGAATTATTATTTATTTCATAAATCCAGGCAAAACATTAATCGCTATTTAAAAATGATAATTGAACGTCTTGTTTTGACACAGATTATCTTTTTAAATAGAGAATAGAATACTAGATAGTTAATTGTTATACATTTTTATGATTTAAGCTAATCACCCTATATATATTCCATTCTGGTACTAACTTTTTATTTAAGGCTGTTTAAATTGATAATTTAAGTAAATATATGTATATTTTATTTCATGTTTAATATATTGATCATATTTTATTGATTTAATATTTTTATATTCTAATTAAGATTAAATAAAATTGTTATAATAACATGTTACATTATGTACAACTTGTAATGTATAATACGTAACAAATTTTGTTATAAAGTTGTATTTAATACCTCAGAATTATATGTATTAGTATTTTTTAACTTAATTTTCACATCTCTGAGGCTGTAAATAGTCGGATTCTAGCATGCAAAAAATCGTATCATAAGATTATATAGGTAGGCTAGTTAGAATGTTTGTCACGGATAGATGTATAACTTTTTTTAAATTGTTATATAATGTGCAAAAAATATTGTTTTTTTAAAAATAATTATTGTTTTGTTGTAGCAAAAATAATTATGAAAAATCACAAAATATCAAACACTCATCTTATGTCGTTAAAAGCTAATCCTTAAAACACACCTACAGTTTCGTCCCAACACGCAAACTAGATAACGTTCAATGTTGCGATCTATATGAACATGTTATATGGGTTATATATATATATATATATATATAAACTAGTAAGTTAAAATAGGTGTATAATATGCAAATAACAACATGCATATATATAAATACAATATAAAATTAAGTTATCCACTAGAATATATTCAAAATAGTATATTTAGATACAACATATTTTGTAAATCACAAAAATTACTTTATAAAATTATCGTGAGATTGAACAAATATGTTATTATTATTGAACAAGTTTTGTTCTAAATAATAAATATATAAGTTTTCATAAATTTATATATTTATAAATTCATATTATATTATTATAAATAATAATATTACATAATTATTGCATTATACTAAATTTAGAATTTTATATTAATATTTTTACTAATTTACTATTATGTATAAAAATTAAGCCGATTAAAATATTTTACTATTGAATTATTACTTTATTAAGCTATGTATAAATATATAGTAAATATATATAATATAAATATGATATTGTTAAGTATGTTTTTGTCGAACAAATCTTGCTGACAAAAAGCGCAAACATAAATTTAAAAAATATCACAAAGAGCGCGAAATTAATTTTAGCAGTATTTAAAAGAAAGAAATATGTAAATTAATAATACGCTTAAACAAAAATTCAAGTTATTATCAAACTAAGATGATTATTATTGAAAAACAATGGAACAATTTTTCTTGTTTAACTTTAATTTTTCTTGCATTTGTATAAATTTGCATAATTAACCTTTCCTCAATTTCTATGAATATGTGTTTAGTTAAATAACATTAAATACCTTTGTGGCATGCATAAACAAATGTGCATTTAATTACAAAATAATAAAAATAATACAAATTTATAAAATATTACAATAGTTAATAATTTCTTTAAAATGTATTAGCTAACGAATTAATTTTTATGAAATATTCATTATAAAATGAATTTGACAAATTTAAACATATTAGAAACACATGTACAAATTACATTTTAAATAAATTGACTATTACTTATTTCGACACAAAAAATAATACATCACTATAATTATGTTATAGTAAAATATCTATAATTTATTAATTATAATAATTTTTCAGATTTTTATTTATTAATAATATATAAAATAGTATATATGTCTAAAAATATTCACTCAATAATATTTTCTGTATATATATTATGTAAAACATTTGGGTACCATAACACAAATTTACAATTATTATCTTTATCCAATATTACGACGTAGAATATTTTTAAAAATTGTCATTCAATTTTTCATCTCTGAAATGTAAGGGACATATTTCCTGAATAATTTGTTGCCATCATTTTCAAATTCTCGGTTTTGTAAACAAGAGTTATTTTTCATACAAAACGTACCTTTTTTATAGATAATAAAAACCTTTTGGAATCCAGAGACTAAGTCCGTACTAGGGAAAAAAAGGGAACAATAAAAAGGTATCTAAGATAAACAAACAAAAGAAATTTAAAGGAAGAGGAATCTTAGAAAGTCCCTAAAATGCACTACATCTACATATATTTTATTTAAATTATTGTAAAATTAACAAATTAAGTGAATTATAGTTAATTAAAAAAAGACAGATGTATTTTTTGTTTATCTTAGTTACTTTTTTTATTTTTGAGCTTGAAAAATATTGCAAATTACTTTGCATTTTTTCTCAGTTATTAAGAATTTTTTCTCAGTCTCAGGAATTAATATCGATCGAACACAGTGTTGAGTAGAAAATTTCATTAAAAAATCGAATTAAATTGTTATAGCAAGATTGCTTAGGTTACGGTGCACAAGTTTTTATTTAGAATGCGTACGGAATTTTAGATTAAAAAGTTTATTCCAATTTTTTCTCTAACAGTTTATTTTACATTAATATATTATATTTAAAAAAATTATTAATTTAATTCAGAAGCTTTTAAAAAATGGATTAGTTCATTAGATTATTACTAAAATATAACCTATTTATTATTACATTTATATTGTTAAGAATTTTGATCATTTAACGTACATATTATTTTACGTTTATAATTTACCTATTATTTTAATTTAGAAGTAATACGATTTCTATATTATGTGATATTAGATTTCACCTTGAATAGTTAAAAAAAATTTTTTTAACACATTTGGTTAATCCAGGAATTTTTCTCGATAAGTATATGTATACTTCAATTTATGATTTCAAAAATTATTAAATATCAGTGACTATATGATCATGTTGCCTGTTTTCATGGTATAAAAACCATTGTACATAAAACTTCAGTAAAATACATATAAGATACGACAGAGAAAACCTTTTTTTCTAAAGATGCCAACTTACACATTTTATTGTGGCTGTGCTGTTCTTAATAAGAGATGAATAACCTCCACATATACCGCTCTTTTATTTCTGCATCATTGTTATTTTTTTATAAGTATTGATAAGTTGTTGAATAACCGTTGATAATTGTCAACGGTACCGTAAATTAGAGATCCCCATTTCGGCACTAATAAATTATACGGATTGGCACCATACAAACAGCATTCTATAATTTCTAATAGCATAAAAATGAGTTAAATTAACTTAATATTTAGCTCAAAATGCTGTACTTATTGATAAGTATAACATTGCGCTAAAATATCCATAAAAATCTGATCCACGTCATAAAGCCAATCTATTTCTGACATGACTTGATTTCGCAATAAATATCTTGTAATTCCATTTTTAAAACTGATACTATCTCATTTCCTAAATCTACAGTTATGTATCATTATGCGATCCAATTAACAAATATCAACGACTTTATCCGAGTTGCTCAGAGGCTATAGCCGATTTCACGGTTTACCGCTTATGACACTTCTGACAATATTTCTCTTCTATGACTAACAGTATCGAACGTTCACTATAAAAATCGTTTTTATCAGTATCAGAACATATTAATTACACATTTCAAAAGATTACTCCATGCCAAATGTGATAACCTTTTTAAAACAACATCGAAAAGATAACGTTTAATAAATAATGGACATATTTTATTTCCAAAGTATAAGCTATCAATAAAGTTGTATACATAGTACATGTAATCATATATTATATACATTATATAGATATATAGTATCACATATAGTCGGCAGTTAGTAAAACAGAGTGCGTTTATTCCCCTCCCCCTTAAATAAAGAAGTAACAATATAGTTTTCAGCAGCAAAAACAAAACAGTGCCCGAAAAAAATTCAGCAATTTATCAAATATTTCAGTTATTACGTTACATATTACTGAAGAGTAGTGTGACTGCCTCGGATTACATAGATATTTTTTTAATTTTTTTTTATTACTCTATCGCAGGCTTCAACTATGCGCAGAAAACAAATAGGGGCTGGCTTGCTTACCATAATAATAATTAGAAGAGTCCCATATATTCAACTATATAACTACTACAAGGATAGACATGCGATTTGTGTTCATTGCGTGGGCATACTTGAAAATGTGATTATCGATTACGGACAATTATTGACAAAAATAAAAGAATTTAATTGGCAGACTATTCTAACGTGACTTACCGTCAGTCGCTTTTGTCTGAACTTGTAATAAGCGGACTTTTGACATGAACGTGCTTGTGATAAACTGGATTTACATAATGTATACAAAATTAAAAACATTTCCGGGAGCAATGAAGGGCCTACTTAATTGACTTGTAATAAGCAAACTCTTTATATAAATTAATTTAAAAAATGCTCATTACACGTCATTATAAAAATGTTTACAGTCAATTTATGCAATCGCTATATGCCATTGCTCCGTTTACAACATATTTAAGATAACATTGATATGCATGAATATGTGCAGCAATTGCAAACTGCCGAATAACGTAATATGGGGGAATTTATTTAAAAACAACAACAAGTGAATTGCGTTCACAATGGATACAAATATAATTGATTTAATTGCCTCTGCCTTTTTTGAAAATAAGATATTAGTGGTGCGTGGACGCAGAATGAAAACAAATGGCCAGCGTAAACCACGCAAAGGTCTATACTATATAGCTAAACTACTCTCTATAATAAACACACACACACACATACAGGTAACAACAGAGTATAGTCAGATCAATAGAATCCCAAATAAAAGACGCCGCCGCCGCCGCCAACGCCGCCAGAGCGTCCCTAGGGGGCGGGGTAGATGCTCGACACGCCGTTGTTGTCCCCCAGGAACTGCTGCTCGATAGGCACCGTGAGGTCCACC
>JAUZND010016363.1:0-27072 GCA_034780555.1 Coelogynopora nodosa | reverse complement strand
GCGCCCCTAACACAGGCTTGGCATTGCCAGTGCCCGTTCTGAGCCCACCTCAAACGCTCCCCCCTATTAAGCCCTGAGCAACACTGATGATGCTCAAGGCCGCAGCTACCACAAATTAGAGGGTTAGCGCAGACTAAGATTTGCGCCGCAGACAGGACATTTCTTGTTACTGGGCGGCTGCTGGGCATTCCCGCCTATAATAACCGGTTCAACCCTGCGCCCCGGAGCTCTGCCTCTACAAGTGTGGCAGAACCAACGGCCCTCCTTTAATCGAGCCCTACTGAGCCCACTGCAGTCCTTCTTTCGGTGGGTACTGTTGACGAGGTTGTTGGTAGCGTTGGTGGTGTTACAATGTCGTGCTAGCCTGCACCGTGACAGAATTTCATCCTTATAATGAATTCTTCCTCGCTCATCTCCTCTTCCTCCACCTCCTCTGAAATATCAATATTTTCCTACTCCTCTTGCCTGTCGTTCTCATTGCTTGAAATATAGGAAATATTTCCAAATAAAAAGTCATCATTAAATAAATAAATCACAAATGATAGATAAGTCACGAATTAAAATAAATTCCACAAAACGTAGTAGTAGTAATAGCAGCAAAGTAGTAGTTAAAAAGTAGTGGCTAAGTAGCAGTAAATGAAGTAGTGGTAAGGTAGCAGTAAATTTATAACTGTAGTAGAGCACTGAGCACTAATACGACGATTCACGGCAAGAGCATGGAGCGGAATGAATTTAGGCTACGAAAGCTTCTCTTTTTATGTATTTTCAGATAAGAAAATGGGTGGGGGGAGTAAATCTATATTTTTTAATTAATTATTTTAATTTTCTGGGGGACAAGGTCATGGTCAAATGTCGAGTGGTGTGCCAGAATCCACTCTTCCTATACTACTCTAACTTTACACAAAATGTACTAACTTCTTTTGAATAATACGTTTTACTAACTTGCACTATATTTAGGACAAGCCCTTTTTCTATCCATTGGTAATATATGTATATGCCAAAATTGCATAGTTCAGTTATAAGCACTTTTTCAAAATCCATTGGAGACCATTTTGTATTTATCTTGTCCAACTTTATCCATCTTGCCTCTTTTCGCCAATGGAAAAGTGCAGATTTTCAATATTACATTGATTAATAAATTATTTTTTCTATTTTTCAGGAGTCTAACCTTATTTCGCCTGGATCATATTTAATTAGTTTAAAAAAATACAACACAATTTATAATATTAAAACACTTTCACATTTGATAAAGAAAGATAATTAAATTAAAGAGCTGAATGGAAGGAAATATATCTTATATTAAATAAAATTATAAATGAAGAATTCTCTCTAAAAGGAACCAATACACTAAAGTGAAATTGAAAATAATATTATAAACAACAAATATTGAAACTGTTCAATACAATTTAGATAAAACATACACAAGTTAATTTATATTAAGTGATTCATTTCAATTACCAAATGCAGGGTTCTTGTGCATTTTACATAACTGAATTCCAGACCTTTTAAAAACCATTTCCAGACTCTTGTGGACAAATATGACCTTTGCGTTCATTGTATTCCTTTAAGAATTATATTCATAACAACAATCAATAAGTATATATACATATGGATTATACAGTAAAAAGGTTATGTCAAAACAGTTTGGAAGGAAAATGATTACACGTCATAACAAATATTCAGTTCAAAGGTAAAGTTTTTGACAATCTTATGGTTGTTAAACCACAAAATTGTTAAGATCCAGATTTTTGCTGATTTGTCAGAATTATTATTTACCATTGAGGTAAATATTTTAAAGTCAATAACTTTCAAAATAAATTAAACTTACAAATAAAATCGAGAAAAAAATGGTGTATATTATCTGGAAAACACATTAAAAAAATGTCAGACTTTTCCAAACTTCGCATAAACCCTGCAAATGATATAATTTATTATTTCAGAGTTATATGAAATTATTATCAGTATTTTCATTCTGCTTATAGCGTGCTATATTAATATATCATATTTTGCAAATAACAGTACTTGTATTTAGGATGCCAATGTCGTATAATTAATTGATGATTTGACAAAAATTTACTATTTAAAAAATGTGAATATCGTGTATTAGATAAAGAGACATGAAATACAACAAATTATTATCGATTACTAACAGAATAACTTTATTTAGTTTGTAATGCCGTCAAAACTATGCGGTTTTCCATGTTGGCATAATGACACGATAGCTAGCAGCAATACCTGTCATTTAACGCAGTAAAAATGTTTAGTTTGATTATCACACTAATACGTGAAGCAGTCAACAAGAATGACCATAAAAAGAACACTTCAGATGACGATTTATATTATTAAAACATAGTCAAGGCACAGGCCTACTGCAATGTGCTTGTGATGTAGCATGTACTAGACATATGTGATGGTTATTATGTAAAATATCAGTTTACGAAAGAAACTTTGTTATTACAACAAAATTTTTTTGGGAGTTGCGGTATGTATAAAAATAATGTACAAGTCACATCCGCAATTAATGAATTATATCACAATAGTAGAAACAAATCTACATGCACGTGACATTCTGATTTCGATTTGTTTTTATTCTAGCGGCAGAATTATTTCACTATTATGTTGTTGAAAGATCCTATTGCATTAAAAGATACTATTTGTAGCTAAACACTTGTAGATAAATATTTGAAAAAACAATGGAGCTTCATTCCGTCCAAATGTGTCTAACATTTTTAACATCACAATCTTATGTTATATATCTCAATTGTTTTACTAAACCAATTGTGTTCATTTATGTTACTACATTATTTAAATGTTTATGGTTAGAAATTATAAAGTATTAAAGTATTATTTACAGTATTCAGATAAAAGAAAAACCAGGGAACCGGTAAGATTTTAATGACCTATGTAAATATTAAAGTATATAATTAATGTATTTACAGACATAATAATTGGCGACGGGTATACTAAGATGTATACTTACCCACAAATTACATAATATATTATAATTGTAAGATACAATAAATTAATTACTATTCTAAATGGCTACTCATGGACAGTTGGCAGAGTTTGAAGAAAATGAAAGTTGGATATCTTATATCGAAAGATTTCATTTTTATGTAATCGCAAATGATATTAACCCAGAAAGAATTAAGCCACTATTACTCAGTACTGTTGGCATAGATTTACATATGAAGAGAACATATGAATTAATTAAAGACCTCACACAAACAAAAGGAGTTCTGACATCTACATATGAGGAGATTGTTGAATTAGTCAATGATCATATAAAGCCGGCCAAAACCACCAATAATTGTCAGCCGTTAAACTTTTGATTCTTATCAAAGAAAAATATTTAGGTATCTGTCTCACAATATATTACTGCAATAAGACACTTAGCAGACAAATTTAACTTTTGGACCAATTTAGATGAGAGATAAAGAAAATACTTCTTTTTCTTATGTGATGCCTATTCTAATCGGATATAAGTTTTTATAATGAATAGTAGGAGTACCTCACATACCATTTTGAATCTTCGCTAATGTTTTGCAACACATGGCTTACAAAAACAACTGCACACAGACAATGATGGATTATTTACAATCAATGAAATTAAAAATTACATTAAACACACTTTAAGTAGTCCATATCATATAGCTACCAATGGCCAGGCAGAGAGAGCTAGCTGTACAAATATTTAAAAGGGATCTTAAAAAATCAGGAGGTAATTTAGAATCGCGAGTTTCACAATTTCTAATGCATTATAGAATAACAGCATATTATGAGACTACGGGTCAAACACCAGCAAAGTTACTATTTGCTCATGATTTGATCAGACCAGTACAAGAAATTCAAGAAAGGGTTATGCAAAATCAAAAACGGTCAACAAGAACGAAAAGGGGGAAAAAGAAAACTACTGTTAGGAGACAAGTTGTAGTAAAAATGAAGTTGGATCACAGAAAGGGTTCACTGGAAGAGTATTGGAAACAGTAAAACCATCCTCGTACGAAATCCAAACAGATGGAAAAAATCCGATCTGACACGTTGAAAAACTAAAGAAACCAAATGTCATTATTCCAAAAGTGGATATTAACCAGGTAACCACTAATCTTATAATGACATATGTTCATGATAAATATCAAAGTATATAATTAACGTATTTTACTTTTAAGTAGAGACATAACATCTATTACATATTTTAACTGAGAGTAAAAACACAGGTGTACTCATTGATTACAAATAGTTATACCAATCCCAATCTGACTGTAGATTATTTTTTCGATCTACATTGTTATAATATCGATTATTACAAGTCTATATAATTATCAAAAGTTTGAATTGTTTAAATCAATCGAAGGAAATCTCTTACCCTAGCCAATTTCTCAATTTTGCACGTGGAGAATAATCTTGGGCTTTCCCGCCAAACCTTCGAAGTTTTGGTGTGGAGCACTCACTGCCAGGAAACAAAAACACAGACAGACAGGATTACAGTAAGTCGAAATATAAACGGAAGTAACAATATTATTTAAAACAAATAAAATATATGAAGTACATGGACAGAGTATATCATTTTTTGCAAATAACACAAAAATCCAAAACGGATGTGCAATTTCAAAATTAATACAAATCCCCACTGTCCATATCAGGAAAAATAATATTATAAAAATATAATGAAATCGTAGTGTGCTAGCCATTCTGAGAAGCAATATTCAGAAATATAACAATCAAAATTTGTATTTAGAAATATTTGTGTGTAAAACACATTTTATTATGCAATTCTTTTTGTTGATTCAGTTCACCATTGGCTGTGATCGTGGTCACTCTCTCAAGATTATAACCTTACGGTTTACTCTAGGTGAAATTGACATGTTTCCATGGATTTATTAATAAAGGGTTACTTGACTTATACGAATACTTTTCTAGACTTTTTAAATATATATTACCAAAGTATTGCTAAACTTTCCCTCGGATTTAAAAGAACGTTAATTCCAATATATGTTTGATAGCTGAACTTAAAGTATTATGAAATTTCGAATATTTCCCACGATATTTCAAGTTTTCCATGTCATTCAACTTACCAAACAATTTGATAGAACTTAGCAAACAACACTTGAGAACTCACTCGGCACGCATTGCCTCCCATTTGAGCACCTCGAGCCAGGCGAGTTCATTATTGACGTTGTGCAGCTGGATGATGTTACCCATGTCCTTCTCTGATATGTCCTCATTGTGCCACTTCCAGCCCTTACGGATCATCGCGTTCCAGAACATCTGCTCCGAGGGGTAGACCCATTTCTCGCCCTCCTTCTCACCTCCCGCCTTGGGGATTGTGGAGACGACGCGGGAGGTGGGTAGGGGGAAGGGCTGGCCTGGGCTAGGCAGCTGGTTTGGAGGAGGCATCTGAGCGACACAACAAGTATACGTTAAGTCCGATTTAGTTATATTATAACTAAAGAATTTTGAGGACTAGTTCGAGCTTTAGTTTAAAGTAATTAACGACATAGTTTTTTTAATGTATTGTTATTTCTACTACGAATTTGTTCGTAAAAGGATAAATAAATTGAACTGGAATCTTGAAATGTATAATCAAATATAGATACAAAATAATGTCTTAAAAGTTTGTTACAGGAACTTATAAATGAATATTAATTATTTTAGGAAGATAAAAGCTTGCTTTGATTACTTCGCCAAATCTTTAGCTTTCTTCATCTCAAAGGAAGAGATATACGGAATTTTTGCCACATGTTGAAATAATTATACACTGACGAAATGTGTAAAACTTTACTTTACAGATATCTGCAGAGTAAAATTTTTTAGTAAATAGTTATGAAAACACTTCAAAAGAATAAATCCAAAATAATCAGTTGGCCAATTTTCCAAAAAAAATATAACGTTTTTTAAACTGAGTCAAGCAGAGTTCAAGTCAAATAAAAAAAGTAAAAATGTACAATAACATAATCTTTCAATTGGCTAAAAAAATTATTTTAAAGAAAGAACAGTAACATTCCTATATATTGTGCAGCATTGTGCTATCACTAAAAAGGAGGGGGTGATACTAATTTAATCATAAGTGTATATGAAGTTATTTCTTTTAATGATTAGATGAGAAAGGCTATTCACATTGTACTCTATACAAGCAAATCAAATAAAACAAATGTTTAAATTTAGTGAAAAATGCACTGCTATTTTCATGCAAATACGAGAAGTAAAAGTAATACTAGTAAAGTAATACTAGAAGTATTATATTATCAACTAATGTTATGAACACTAGTGTAACAAAGACTACAAACAAAAAGTAAACCCAACATTTATTATTGGTAAAAAATATGTATGTCTAAAATGATAATAAAGACATTCTCAATATATAAACGTGTAAATGTCAATATAATAAAGTTAATAATTGCATGATCAAGAAAAAATGCAAACAACTAAGAAAAAATTAATTGTAGAATGTAAAAATAATCAAGTGAACGAGTAGTACAGTTATTATGAATAGCTAAATGGATTAATCGAAAAGTATTTTTTTCAATATCAAAGATTGAAAATGTTTCCACACAGAAACATCTAAAAATTCTTATAAACGAACTATAACCAGAAAACGGTTGCCTAAATAAAATGTCATAAAAAATGGATATATTATATATAACAATAATACATTTTCTACAACACAAACCATGTTGGCTGGATCCAATTCGTATGGGTTGGGATCTTTGGTCAAATCTTTGTTATGCATTGGACATTCTTTTGGATACTCTTTCTTATCCTCTGCTTCTGACATAGGGCACTCACTTGGATAACTTTTGAGATTAGGCTTGCTTTGTGACTGACTGTCTGGAGGAGTTGGCTGTGAGCTGGCACCTCCCATGTCTAGATCATATTAGAGAAATGAATAGGAATGTCTAAGTATTAATTATAAATATATTTGTTGTACATTATAATAAGTTTGTATTTAAAAAATCACACAACCATATTTTTCTGTGTTCTTTTGATTTTTTAAATTGTAATGATTATCATGTATTAATGACTTGATTTTTAATCAGGATGAAATTTTAGATTGCATTTTATACAAATATCTCTCAATTTTTAAAATTAAGTATGTCTCAAAGATCAGAATAAAAATATAAAATTTAGTTTCATACTTTACAATAGTTAATTAATTGCTAAATTTATATACAACATTTCATATCAGTCATGCATTCCAAACAGATTATACAGGCAACTCCTCCTTAACCGGATGCATCTAATCTAGGTGATTGAAAGAAACGATATTAATTTTCTATATTAAATAGCTCCTATAAAGCAGCTGCATCTAAATTGTACATTGGATAATTCCTGCAGTCCTTTACACGGTATTATAATGTATTTGCTACGTATAATCTGGACGCTTTTTCAATTGCAGTGTTGTGAAGTCATGTGTGGACATTAACATGGTTGAAGCACTCCATAGTCCTTTGTGAGCCCTATCAATATATGACTGCAAAATAGAAGCGGTGAAATCAGCCTTGGTTTTCTTTGGTGATGCCTTGTCTCATGAAGTATTGCAAAGTAAAAATGACACCCATTATGTCTACATCTTGTGTTATGTCTATAAATAAATGGACTAACATGACCATGACTTCTTTACTTTCTATATACCAGACAATTTGTTTAGATTTATGGGTGTCTGGTTTAGGTGGAGTAGACTGTATTTAAATATTCCTTATTAAAATTATTTCCACATTTTCCCCATCTCCATGGTAATATGTTAAACTATGTATTTCATTTAGGATCACAGACCTAAAATACGTACAAAAAAAGTTTCTATCTTATGATACTACATTTGTTCATGTTACAATTAGTGGTTGGTTCAGCATGTTTTTTTATGAAACTCATTGGTCTAAAGATGCTCTATAAAAATGGTCTATAATGTAATATTAAAAAAAAAGTTTCTATTTTATGATACTACATTTGTTAATATTACAATTAGTGGTTGGTTCAGCATGTTTTTTTATGAAACTCACTGGTCTAAAGATGCTCTATAAAGATGGTCTATAATGTAATATTAAAAAAAAAGTTTCTATTTTATGATACTACATTTGTTCATATTACAATTAGTGGTTGGTTCAGCATGTTTTTTTTATGAAACTCACTGGTCTAAAGATGCATTTAATTGTAATACAGTCATGAGAACTATTACAGGTATTCAAATAATATTATACATCTATTGAAATAAAGGTATGAGTTACATTACAGGTATTTTAAAGTAAACAATTCATTTATTAGATTTTAGCTTTATAAAATATAAGTTTATAAATATATGAAACCTGTATGGAACATATTTTTATATAGGTATAAAGTGTGCAATAGTATCCATATAATAATAATATAATATGTAAGTAAAAACATCATATCAATGTTTAATATATTTAATTGTTTAATAATTAATACACATAATTTTACATAGTCCAATAGAATGAAAATCAATTTTTATATGCTTATATTTTAGTTTTAAATATAAAGTGAAGTTACTTTATTAACATATTGTTATATATAAAGTAATCATTATAACTACTAAAATAACATATAAGCCATACATAATTGGACTGCATATAAGATTTTATAAGCCTGAACACAACCATGAATTTTAGGCATAATATGCAGAGAATTCTGAAAAGGGCACTTCAAAAATATAGATTTTTCCTCCAAAAATATTGAATTACTAACAATCCAAAAAGTATGCAATTTAAGAAAAAACATTAAAATCAGTAAAAAGTTATATATTATAAATTCACGTAGGAACAGTCTGATCTAACCTGTTAAATCAAATAAATACAGAGTTTGCAACATAATATTATTGTAACAACATAAGGTAGAATGTGCACCATTTTAGTTATTATTGATGAAAATCAAATATTCAACAATGAGGTACACCAGTTACTCGAAATGTACACCATTTCAGTAATTATTGTTCGAAAGCAAGTCTTAGATGACAAGGCTTTCCAGCAATCCACTTTATAATTATTACCTTTTTATCAAAGACAAAGTCTTTGTGAATGTGCATTAATGCAAATGATGAAAACTATTTTTGAGACAATGTTGATCGTATGTATGTTGTCAATCTTTGCATGGACCTAAAACTGTGTTCAGAAGTACAGCTTGTTACTGGTAGTACAAGCAACAAACCTAAACAAGTATTGATGTTGGGATAAAGTACTGCATTGGTTTGTTTCAGTGTATTATCTAAGCTGCTTGAATGAAAAGCAACAGAAACACCCCCAAACCTCTTTTTTAAATGTTCAATCTCACAACAAAGATCACATTCACTGTTATAGTCCACAACCAAGTTCTTCGGAGATTTATTCAACTATTAAAAGAGTGAGAGTAATATGCAATTTTGTTGAAATGAGATACTGAAACGTGATTTGTGAGTAGTCCTGCAAGACACATGTTGCAAGCTCACTAACCAAATGATAAACAAATGGAATGAATATTGAGAGTTTACTCCCACTTACAAGTATACTAATATTAAGAGATTGGATCTGCATTACCAAAAAATTCGTAATTCGGATGGCTCGTCTGATTTCAAGCAAAGTGAGGTAATATCAGTTCTATGTTGATGAGATCTGCTAGTTCGATGGCAGTTGTATACAAGCCCTCCCATGCAGTATCTTTCTCTTGAATGACTAAGTAGCCATATTAGTAGTGTAGGAAGGGTCGATTCTGGCACACCATATGACTTGTGGGATAGTTGAAATTTAACGGAGTCATAGACATTTTAGTGATTTACAGCTAATTAAATCATTTTTTAATTTTTTATACAGAGAAATTAAATAGGCAAAGGATAGAAGGAGAAGAGTGGAATTCATTAATACAATGATCAAATGACTTGGCCATATTATTTTTTCAACAATGAGTGACATAACAGTTATGTATTGTCGAATCTTAAACCATACTTGAAACATGCAGTACAATCAAAGAACCCCGGCAAAAAATTATCACACCTCCTCGGAGTGTCCTAGGGGCAAAAGACTGAAATAATTGAAGCTATTGTTAATCTCAGAAAACAACAAGTAAGAGCGTGCAAGGATGTTCATATGCATGTGTAATTATTATGCAATTTCAATTATACAATCTGGTGATGTTAGACGAAGAATAATAGTATATGCTTGGGAGAAAAGACAAATGGATAGTCCATCTGCTTGATGTCGGATCCTATACTGTCAGAAAGTGAATGGATTTGTGACGATGATGAGGGATGTTATGCTTAATTTCCTACTCTGTCTACTACTGCATACTTTTGAAATAATTCATGCTTCAATTATTTAAATTAAGGAAATTTATTTTATGATCTTATAATTTAATGAAAATTCACTTATATGATCAATCGGAATTAATTCAGACAATATAACGAAACAGACAGTATAAGAGAACATCTAAAATCTGAAAAACTATTTTATTTATGATAAAAATAAATTATTTGTGCAAAACGACATATTAAAGTATAACATTTTAAATATTATTCAAATTGTACGTTTTGTATAACCAAATAATATCATAAAATGACATTCTAAACATCAAAAATTAGATTAAATGTGCCTGACATGTAAGAAAATATAAAATATATTGTAAATGAACCATGTTGCAGACCATAAAAATTAATTAAAAACACGCACAATGATTAAATTTTATGATAATTTGGTGAAATTTCACTTATAAGTTTTTAATAAAGGTATACATAATAAGTTATATATAATAATTATATTTTTAATAAGTTATATATAAATATAACCAAATGGAATCTATTAAGGCAATGTAGAACGAAATAGAGTATAAGAGACCATCTAAAATGCTATTTTATTTATGAAAATAATAAATTATTTGTACATGAAAATTCACTCTTATGACCAATTGGAATCCATCAAGACAATGTAGAACGACCCATACACTGTATGAGACCACCTAGAATAAATAAATCATAAACAAATAAGATGATCCAAAAATATACACTAAATATAACCAACTAGATAGTTGATAAACATAACTTATGTCTGTTAAGGTTTTAATCGATTAACTACAAAACTGAAAAGACAATTTGAACTAATTCTGCACGGATACCAATGAAACAAAATTCCCAAAGTTTCCATATTGCATGATATCAATCAACTTAACCCTTCGTATGTGGACATACTTTTTAGGGTTTGCTATGTGGAGAAACCAAACTTCCTCTGAAATTAGCTCTCAAATTTCAACCACTTTTTTTAAAATTGGCACTAACTCATTGCTATTACAAAGATCTAGCTATTTAATTTCATTTTACTCTATAACATTTTTATTTAATGAGCTGTAAATCACTAAAATATCTATAACTCTGTCACATTTTAACCGATCGTAAAAAATGGTAGGGGTGGTCAAAGGTCAAGTAGTGTGTTAGAATAGACATTTCCTATGCTACTAATACGGCCGGCATTCGAAAAGCGGCGGTGGAATAGGGAGGGGGTCAAAGGTCAAGTGGTGTACCAAAATCGACCCTTCCTATATAACTCACATTTCCAGCACCATTGAATCCAAGTCCTCTGTACTTTTGGGATAGCAATTCCACATTCACTCAATTTATTGATGCAGTTTACTGCCAATGTTTGCCCTGAAGTATCTTTCATATCAATAAAAACAAATAACTCTTCCTAAACATCCAATACACAGAAGGAGATCTGTTCTACTTTAGAACTGTCTGTTGCTTTAACCACCATGATACTAAAGAATTCTAATTGTTGGTACTTAGTCACCAGACTCCGAAGTATTGTTTTACCTCACAGTTCTATCAACTCATTTTGGATTAAAGGTTATAAATACTTAGCATTATCATTTAACTAAGCTAAGTGAGATGAATCTTCTGTATACAATGCCTTGGATGGCTATTATACTAGTGTATCCACCTTTTGTACTATAGAGCTCTATAATTCCCCTTGCCTAAGGGCACCTTTCAAATGGAAAAGGGTACTTTTGGAACAAAAAAATATATTTTTGGAAATCCATAGTATACAGTTGTATGCAAATAGGTATTATGAATCTGATAAGTGGTAGTTTACTGTAGCTTAAGTGGTATCTAGCTTAATAATATAATATCGGATATAATATAAAAGCAAATCAAACTTTGGTTGAGTCAAAGCAGTGACCAAATTTGGTAGGAGAGAATAGATGAAAATGCATGTACATGTATTATCTATGAATAATATTTAACATTGATGTATTCAACCTATTTATGCTAGAAATGTTAATATCAATCTTACTGAAACATAATTTTATAAAAACATATTTTAGCCATATTTATAATTATACCTTTTGTATGTTATGCCTGAATTATACATATATGTCATATTAGTGAGCTATAAAGCATAAAATTATTATCTGTAAGTTTATATACAGTTACAGCTATATTACAGAACGTATGCTAATACTAAAAACAGCGCCATTTCGTACACTAACTTTTAAACTAGCCCAGAGATCTAAATGCATGTTACAGATTGTCAGACTAGTTAGCACGGATGCTAAGATATAATGAGCAATTATTATTAGCCCCTCTTCATCAAATGGCTCTTGGACCAACTAACTACTCTCCAATTTGCCTTTGTGAGTATCAGTGACCCCATAGTTTCACTTCAGGATGTTTAGGCACAGATCTGTATAACTCAACAATGAGCACTCACACAAGTTTACTTTATAATATATAGTTTGTATAAATATTATCTAAACAACCAGGCTATATTAATGCAGACCAGATAATTTTGTTTATAATTAATAATTTATTGTAAACAAAATATAAATGAAAGAAACAGGGAATAATTTCGCAAATAATAATAATAATAAATACTTAGTTTTATAGGGTAAAATAATTTTATACACTATAAAAAATTATTTTATTATAGTGACACTTTATTTAATAAATATATTGCTTATATACTTGTTATAAGTAAAAACCAATGCTGATTCCACAAAAAACTGATGCCTATGCCAATTACTTACATAAAACACAATTCCGATGCCAAAAAACCGATACATATGACATGTACTACGAGGAAAACCTGATGCCAATTCTACAAAAACTGATGATGATGCCAATAAATAAATATATTTCAAATTTATTTTACATATTCGTTATATGTCCACCTGCCGTCAAAATAAACACACTTTTATAATTCTGGCAAACGGAATTTACTTACCGAAAATATGTCTAGTATACACACATTATTTCTGTATACACACATTAATACTAAATAAAAATTTATTACAAATAGTATAATTATAATATAAAAAATAACGTTTTCGCAGGCCTGTCACGCCACCTTAAAAAATATATAGGAATTTTGACCAAAAAATTATAGGAATTTGGCCAAAAAATAAAGGTTAATTTTTTTATTAAGTATCCTTACCACTATGCTTACTTATACAATTATTTACATGATGTCTCTTCTTTGGATAACTTATTTGGAACCATCAGCTTTGAAAAAATCTACAAAATGAAATACATTAATGGTTAATAAATAATTTACGAGGATTTTACATAAAAGTTGACTTACAGTCAGACTACCGCACTTTCTTGTGTGGTGGTTCTCCATTCTTTTTCATTGACTTGTCACGTTTTTTATTTTATTCTCGTTAGAGTTCTTGTTGGTCTTTGAACTTCGTCTGTGAAACTTCGAGCATAGCTTCAGCGACACCAACACTATTCATATCTTTATTCTTCAATGAAGCAAACTGGCATATCTGACATCAAGTTCCTGTCTATGTTCATCTCTTTCTCAATTTATTGGTCAATGGAAGTTAGATCCTTTAACAAGTAATTTTTTTCTCTCATTTTCTTGCAAGACCCTTTATTGGTTGATTGAATATTTGCATCTTGCTTTGGAGATCTGTCCATTTCCATCTTTTTAGTGCAGTTTCTTCCAAAAACTTGTGATTGTTTTGTCTCGAATCAGTCATAACTTGAAGAAGCTTTTTTAGTGATGAGCAAGTTTTCAGGTTTCTCTCCAAAAGCCTGACAGAGTCTTTCATGGTTCGTAATGCTTTAATCCTCTTGTGTGACAAACATGTTCGATTTGATCCCATGATTAATTTATTAAATGAAAACCCTCTCTCAACGTCTGCACTACCATGAAATAGTGTCAGAGCAGTTTTGATCATTTTTGATAATGAAAACGTTCTCTCAGTATTCATCAACTGGTAAATATTGTATATTTTCAGAAGTATCAGTAACTTTGAACCATGCATCCTGAATTTGTTCTTCTATAGAGTTCAATCTCCTCTCGCACTCCAATGAATCAATGTCATCTGGAGTAGGTAAGGCAGAAGGCTGCTCCTGAGCAAGATGTTTGGCATACAAAATAGCACATTCTTGTGTCCTGAAATTTAGAGCAATACACTGCATATATTTTTCAAAATAGGTTTCGAAAATGGAAGCTTTTTCAGTAGCTTGGAAAAAAGAGCAATGTAGAACTTCTTGACGTCTTTCCGAAAAATAGTTTGTTGCCAACGTGAGCACTTCCGGATAATCGTCTCTACCTTTTCTCTCAAATGCACTACTTTTGAGTGGTTTTCAGGGCTTTCAAGATCAATTGAAATCAAATCAGAACCGTGATGAGATCCCACAGTATCCAGTTGCATGAATTGCAACAGGACCAGTCGCGTAAGTGTTGATAATTCAGAATATAACAGATGAATCAGTGGTCCATTACCTTGAAAGAAAAGTTGAAATTTGTTGAAAAGGGGGGAGACAGAAATAATAAAGTTATATCTGGCTTCATATGTTGGATCTTTCAAGTATAGTGCAATGCTTCTGTACCTGTTGTTTTTTCTTCTGTTGTTTTTTCTTCTGAATCAATTTTGGAATGTTTTCAAGAAAATAACTTTGAGTGCTGGCAGCTGTTCCACCAAGCGCATGCAAACTGGTAGCACTAAAAGTCAGTGGGTAAGAACATGACTAAGAAAAATGCTATTATCAAGTTCAAGGATGGATTGTATTGCTTCAAAATCTTCTCTTCTAACTGATGATAGTTTGAACTATTGAAAATTATCCACAGCGAAGTCATTGAGAACCCAATCAACAGAATCCAATGCAACATGAAAGGCATTTGACACAGTGTGCAATCTACAACTGCCAATACCTACTAACTAAGGAAGGCTTTGATCTTTACACCACTTGTCTAAAATTTTACACAAAGACTTGTTTACATTAGGGCCATCACTTGACAACATTAAAAAATTTGATGGTGAGAGCTGATCAACTTTTAAAATTTCTGTGATAGCTCCAAAAAGCTTAACAGCTTGTGCCTACCCAAAAAATGGGTATCAAGGTAATTAATGGGAGGAAAAATAGCTAATATGAAAATCGAATTGTTTGTCTGTAGCAGCATTCATAGTTTTATCTACACTGAGACAGAAAAAGCTATCAGATTTACGAATGTCTGAGACAACCTGTTCATGAAGATATTTTATTTCACATGGTTTAGGGCCATAAGACAGCTTAACATGTTGCAGCTCAAAGTTTTTTTTACAATTGCACTATCTGGGAACACATTTTGTTGTAATGTTTTAGTACACATAATCACATTTTCATGCAATTTTTTTAATGAATAGAAAAAATTATATAGGAAAAGTTTCAAATATATAGGAAATATAGGAAGCGTGACAGTCTTGTTTCTGAGGTAAATTATTTTATGTAGTTTTTGTTCTTCTGACAGCCATCAAAATAACTCCAATTTTATAATTCTGATAAATGGAATTACTTAGTGGAAATACTTATAGTATACTTACACATTAATATTCAATGAAAATTTTAATACAAATATTATAATTATATTATAAAAAATTATGTTTCCAAGTAATTTATATTATAAAAGTTTCAGGAATTTATATTTTGATGGATGCCCTAAGTATAACAACTATGTTTATTTTATTATCTATTTGTCACTTACTACACCTATTTATTTAGAATTATTATGCCACTTACCTATATCATATCGCTTTCTTATGTTTCAGATATAATACATATATATATTATAACAGTGCTAGACTACATCATTCGTCACACTCTGTCAAATGAGGATGTTTATCTCCTCCAGGGGATGCATAGCTCTAGATATCCAGCAGTTTTTCTTTCCGCTATGGCATATGCTGACAACATCGCTCTTCTTTGTTGTGATCCTGTCACAGCTCAACGTGTTATTACACGTCTCTATTACAAAGGCAGACGCCAAGAAAACCTCATTGAAACCTCATCAAGAAAACTTCACATTGGAACAGATACCGCTCCTCCACTGAACTTACCGACTGGAGAAGTCATTTCCATCTGTAACGAATTCAAATATTTTGGTATAAATATAATGAAGCCTGATACTATCTTTGCTGATTGGAGGAGGCAAGCCTAGGGGCAGTGCAGTAACTCTCCCGCATCTTCACATCGTCAGCTACTGACAATACCAAATCTCGCCTATTTTCTACAGTAGTTGAATCTATATTGGTATATGGTCTCGAGTCCATCCCAATGACTCCTTCAAGAGAAGCCTGGGTAGATGCCGCACACTGAAGACTCATTCGGTTTGCTTTCGGCATTCAGTATCCACAAGTTATATATAATGCTGACCTGTATAGACGCTCTGGCATCAAGCCTCTTTCTACCACTCTTTGATGGCGCCGCCTTATGATGCTCGGACACATTATGAGAGAGGACGAATGCAATATGCCCTCAAACTCACCTCGATTCCCTTTGGCTTTAGTTCTGGCCTACCCACATAGTGATCAACTCCACAGGGGTATGGCTTGCTATTGGTGCATCAACAAAACTCTGACAAGTGACATCTCTGACCTTCACCTGAACAATTTCAAACATTTGTCTTAATTTTCAAAACTTATATTTAGGAGGATGGTCCTCGAATTATAACTTTAATTTTATTGTTGACTTGTACACTTGCAATCTACATGTATCTCATTGTTGTAGTTCGTATATTATTATTATTATTATTAGATATAATATGGTCCACCCCATTGATCTAAGAATCTACATGGGGCATGGTCCGTCCAGAAACCTATCCTATATTCCCCCAGTGCTGTTACAATAAATACAGGAAATGTTGTTATTAATCACTAACTCCGATTCCATTTATTTATTCTAATTATTCCAATTTATACTAATTTAACAAACTCTGGTTTCACTCTAATCTACTCTAACTAATTCCGATTTCACTCTAAATTAAATGATGTATTTAGTATCTGTTTAATAAACACTATCCATATTAAGGGCCATATTTCTGGAGAAGTGAGTAGTTTATGAAGCGTTCTCACTTCATCAACTCAGAAATGTAATTTTTAACAATATTTGTATTAAATTTTCATTAAGTATTTATCTGTAAGTATAATATAAGTATTTTTCAGTAAGTAATTCACAAGTAGAATATTTGCATTTGCTGCAGCATAGGTACCAAAATAATAATAATAAAATGCTCAATTGAATGAGTGGGGTCATTATATAAAAACAGGCAGCAAGATTATTTCCCATTTGAAAAAATGGCCCCAATATAAAGCTAACAGGCATGATAACAAGGTTGTATTAAATTTCCGGTTTTTACAGGCAGAAAACTATAAAATAGAAAAGTAAATGCACATAAAACATCCTCAATACATCATACGAACAGTCATAGACAGACAGCCATCTGGTAGAGCAGTGTCTCTGTGGCATTGTGCAGTGGTCCTGAAGAAGGGTACAAATATATGCCAATGCTTGCCTTTGGTCTGCCATCCATTTGAAATGAGTGTGTAGGTCAACCAAAAGTCGTTCAACATTTCCTCCAAGATGTGATGTGAATTGTCTAAAATAACAATAAATAAAGATATATACAATACAGATACAGTGGAAGCCCACTAATTAGTACCTCAAATGTCCCAAAAAATAGTACCAATTATCGAAAATACTAATTAGAGTAATTAGTAATCTTTCATAAAAATTTATACAATTAACTTTTTAATTTAATAATAATTATTTAATTCTTACATTTTATAGAATTTTAAATCTTCTCAACATTAACTATCTATATGCCTAAGCTGTTAGAAAACATAATATATACTCTATCAAATTATAATTTTTTTAATGTTAAATACTAAATCAAATAATAGTAAATCTATTCTTTCGAATGAGATCAATATAATCAAATACTAGTAAATATATTCTTTCGAATAGTAATTATTTAATATAATACTAGCAAATTTCCCCTTTTAAATGTTTCAACCAATACCCAAATACATGTGTCATCTGAGATACTCATTCAAAGATTAAATGTACTTTGCAGTGTTATGAGCATAATGACAACTGTCTCCATCAATAGAAATCAGATTAGGGAATATTTCCCGCAAGTGAACTTTGACACCCAATTGTGTCCCTCGCATAATGTTACAGTTGTCCATCAAAATGGACAAGAATTGTTCTCCATTCAATTTGTTTTCTCAAAGAACTTGTACAATGACATCGGTAATAGTGACACTGTCAACTTTGAATTCTTCAACGCTTACAAGATAGTGTACAACTACACAATTCAATTGCTCATCAAAAAACGAAACCATAATGGCCAATACACTTGTGCTGTTGTCTGCAGTTACCTCATCAACATTCAAACAAAAGAAAAGGTTGTTTATTCTTCTTATGATTTCAGCCTTTAAAAAGCTACCAAGACCATAGACCATTTTATACACTGCCGAAAGTCTGCCCAATTTCACAGTGCCTATTAACCAAAAAAAAATGAAACACTTTATTTTTTCCAATCATAATCCACAAATGTAGCGAGCCGAACTATTCAGAATACATAGGTATCGTGAATTTAAAAACTATATAATATACTTACTTAAAGCTTTGGTGTCCCAACTTAAAGTTTGGGTCAACTTACTCTACTAATTTTGGGGCTAAGGCCAAAGAATTCTCTGCTAAAAATCCAAGTAGAATACATTCTACATTTGTCACCCTATCAGCAAATGGCACCCACCATCTGTTTCAACATAGCATCACCAGAACCTGAATACATAAAATATGTAAAACAAATTTATAAAAACACATTTTATCACGTATTTGCACTGATCTAGAAAATCATTGAAATACCTCTGACATTTCCAGAAATTCCGGAGGTTTATCATGCCTGGCTAAGAAACAAAGTACAAACAAATGAGGTGCTCTCTGAATAAAAATAGCTGGCTAGATTGTTTCCCACTTCAAAAATGTGTGGCATAAGTACCAAAATAAAGCTAAGAAACAGTTCAATCAAATGAGGGGGTTACTGCATAAAAACAGGTGGCTAGATACTTTCTGAATTGTAAAACCGCATGGCATAAGTTTCTAAATAAAGCCATTTACTCTAATAAATTGGATTATCAGAGTAATTAAATGAGGGGGTCACTGCAAAAAATGACAGCTAGATACTTTCCCACTTGAAAAAACATGTGGCATAGGTGTCAACATATAGCTAAGAAACAGTGTAATGAAAGATCAAGTGTAATCAAAATCTAGCTACCTGTTTTTATATAATGATCTCACTCATTCAATTGAGCATTTTTTATCTTTATTTTGGCACCTATGCCTCAAATTTTTTAAAGTGGGAAAGGA
Source organism: Coelogynopora nodosa (assembly GCA_034780555.1). NCBI lineage: Eukaryota > Metazoa > Platyhelminthes > Proseriata > Coelogynoporidae > Coelogynopora > Coelogynopora nodosa. Next base: position 7,460 of record JAUZND010016363.1, on the reverse strand, counting down.
TCTAGCTGCCTGTTTTTATACAGTTACCCCCTCCTTTGATTACTCTGTTTCTTAGCTTATTTAGATACTTATGCTGCACCTTTTTTAAACTGGGAAAGTATCTAGCCACCTGTTTTTATGCAGTGACCCCCTCGTTTGATTACACATCACTGTTTCTTAGCTTTTTTTGTTACCCATGCTATACGTTTTTCAAGTGGGAAAGAATCTAGCTGCCTGTTATTTTTTATACAGTGACCACCTCATTTGATTTAACTGTTTCTTAGCTTTATTTTGGTACCTATGTCACACATTTTTTTTAAGTGGCAAAAAATGTAGCTACCAGTTTTTATCCAGTGCCCGCTCATTTGATTACACTGTTTCTTAGCTTTATTTTGGTACCTATCAAGCACATTTTTTGAAGTGGGAAAGAAACTAGCCCCCTGTTTTTATGCAGAGGCCCGCTTGTTTGATTACACTGCTTTTTGTGGAATGAGCCCATGACTTAATTACTCAGTTTCTAATAGCTTTATTTTGATAAGAATGTATTGTATGAAAAACATACTGCAAACTGCAACCGCAAAACACTCATTTTGTCATATATTTCAGAGTGGAATTAGTATTACGATCAATAAATTTTATTTGTTTTATATCAATTTTTGTTTTAGTAATATTTAGAATAATTATAGTACTATGTGCAACTCATAAAAAAATTGTGTGAAAAAAACTCTGGAGCAAAACATATGGCAAAAGTTTTACTTGTAAGTAATTCAGTTTGCCAGAATTATAAAAGTGTAGTTATTTTGATGGCAGTCAGAAGCATAACAAATAATGTATGAAACATTTATTCCAGGTTCAAATGGAGAACTGCAGAGACATACTATATGTGTCAAAATGACCACTTTAAAAGTTATTTTTATTAACCCATTTTTTAACAGAATGAAAAAATACTATTTTAATTACTTTTAAAAATGGTCATTTTGACATATTTGACAGTTTTATATATTTTAACAAATACACAAAACAAATTAAAAATATAGATTTTATTAGTATCGGAATCAAATTATATTTTAGGTATTTGGCATCAGTATCAGTTTTTGTGGAATCAGCATTGGATTATTTGGAATGAGCATCAGGTTTTATTTCAGGTACTTGGTATACTGTGTCTGTAGTCTATATTTTAGCAACGGAGCACAAATTTAGACAGTTCGTGAATCAACCAGACAGATTAAGAATCCGTGATCCATCCAAGGGTTCGTGAACTGGCTGGACAGAGTAAGAATAAAATTATTACTGGACAGATGAAGAATAATCTTACAGTTCAATTAAAAAATGTACCAGAGACTATATATAAAAAAACTTAAACAAACTTTCTACCACAAAATTAATATAATATGGACTTGTGTTCAATGCAATTACGTTTGTGAAGTTTCATTCAATGAAATTATACTAACAATACATAACAATAATCATGTAAGGATAACTATCTTTGTTAAATATTCAACTGAACTAAACATAATCAACATAATTAACACATAGAAACAATTAAAAAGCTCTATGTTATCTTTAAACATCGTATTTCATGTAACTATATAAGTTTTCGTCAATTCTTGATCCATCTGGACGGATCAGGAATGATCATGATAATAGCGATAAATATATTAATATATTTTCATTAATTTGTAGTATGAGTGAATAGAAATTACAGATATATTTTTAATACATTCGCATAGTTGTAATTCATTCTTCAAATATTATATTTCATAAAACCATAAATTTTAGTCTTTTATTCGCAATCTGTCGGGACGGATTAGGAATCATGATAATAACAATATCTAATAGTAAAGATAATACATATATTTTCTATTTCAATGTGTATAGAAATAATTAAAAAACCATATTTCATGAAATAAGAATTTTTAGTGAAACATTCTCGATCCATTGGATGCATCAAGAATACTAATATTTCTGTATTTTCTATATTTTTAATTCATGAAATATATAAATTGTATTAGTTGTCATATTTATATAATTGAAACACCTATATAAACATAATATTCTACATAATCATTTTTTTTGTCATTTCAAGTAACTTCATGTCATTTCAAGATACATGAATTATTTTTTCTATAATTATTTCTTGTAATTTAATCATATTTTTATGAAACAATGTAATATGTTTATTATTGTGGCTTTCATTCATGATCCGTCCAGATGAATTATAAGGAAACTGATAATGAATAAATAACAGAATAATCACAAATTTGCAAATGTGATTGAATCATAGATATGGCAAACTATATACCATTCTATTGAATTTTAAGTAAGTAAGTAATAAAGTAATTATAAGCTTTATTTAATTATGACAGATGCAAAATTTTACAAAAGTTTTTATATGTACCTACTTATTAGGCATTATGAGGAGTAATAAAGTTGGTTGAATAATGACAGAGTAAAAATTAAAGTTATATATCATATAGAGTTTTATCAAAAAAGTCTTCATGATTCAAATAAAGTGACCAGTGGCATATCTAGCAGTGGTGATTCCATCATTCTGTCCTTCTTCCGCTATTGCCTCTGAAGGTGACATCATTCCTTGTATAGCAAATATTTTAAACATAAAATGAATTAAATATATTTTTATCAAAAAGTAAAATTCATTTATGTTTTTTAATCAACTTATATATTTGTGATCCATTCAGATGGATCGGGAATTGTTAACTATGGAATTATATGGAATCAAAAGTATATCACCCCAGTTCTATATTATCCATATATTTTATTCCTTGTAACTGTATTGTACATTTGTTTTTATATCTAATAATTATTTTAAATATTTTTTAAAAATATTTTTATATTATAGTATATGTATGTTTATTATTGTATTTTACAATTCATGATTTATCTGGATAGATTAAGGATTGATAATGAATACATTAGCCTATATAGTGCAAATTATATACTACCTATGGCTATAGTTTTCATTTTTACTACAAATACAACTAAGATATTTATTAAAAAATTAAATATGTGTAAACTTTTATTAAGCAGTTTAATTTAATATGATTATTCTAGTTTACATAAATAATGTATTAAAATATCATAATATTGTTTATTGGTTTGTTTAACTGTTATTTTATTGTGAAAACATATTACCTTTAATTTTGTAAGCAAATATATTTTCCATATATTCCAAATAATAGTGAATGGTTATGTTTTTAGTATTTATTTAATTTCATTGGACGGTTCATGAACCGGTCAGATGGAGCACATATTACTAATCTGTTTGGCCAGTTCGCAAACATTCCAAATTCACACTCCGTCTCTAACAGATATACTTATTATATGTAAATCTAGTGTAAAATTACATTATAATAATTTATAATAATGATACAAATAATATTGAATATCATAATATGGAATATACTATACTTATGTCAAATTACAATTAATATACATGCAAATTTAAAAAAATGATTATGTAAACAAACACCTATATTCATTGATGTTAAAGAGTACCATTACTTTTAGAACATTAAATAAAACAAAAAATTATTATTTTTATTGCTCCCATTTGTGTTAATTTAAAATTGTAAATTACATGAAGCATATTAGAAGGATTAATTAGAATAATATTTATTAATAAATCTATGTATATGTGAATTTGTTTAATATTTTAATAGAATTAAATAGAATGTTATAATTTTAGATAAAACTGTATTGAGTAATAATTTATTATTAAACTAAAAAATCCTTTGAATACAGATTATTTATGTATATGTTATATTCAATATAAATTAATAAGAAACCATATTAATACAAGTTCAGCTGTTAAAGTTTAAAAAATAAAATTGGTATTGAAAAACCAATAAACAAATTACATGGAAACACAATTTTTTATAATATAATTATAATATTTGTATTAAAATTTTATTGAGTATTATATATTATTAAGTATGCTGTAAGTATTTTTATTAAGTAACATTTGCCAAAATTATAAAATTGTTGACTTAATTTAATGTAAATGGGTTGGAAAGTATAATAAATAAATATGTCAAATACAAAAAAAAATGATATACAATGTCAATAATGGCATCAGAATCATAATCCAGTTTTATTTTAGGTACTTGGCATCAGCATTGGTGTTTGTAGAATCAGCATTGGATTATTCAGAATTGTGTTTTATTTAAGGTAAGTTACTCAGAATATATACATATAGTCATATAGTATATAAGAGTAAGACATTGGTTTCTTTGGAATCGGGTTTTATTAAAGTAATTGGCATAACATAGCCATCAGTTTTTACTTATACTATAACTTTATAATAAAATAAGTTTATGTATGTTATAAGATATACTATATAGTATAGCCTAAGCCTGCTAGCCTAAACTGATGTAAACTCACGTTTTTCATACCCAAAGTCCAAACGAACCCTATTGAAGGTCGCTAACTCTCAACTAACACAGCTGCTAGCCAAGAACAGGAGAGTCCAACAGTAGGGTCAAACATGTTCCGAGACAACACCCTTGGCATCCGCAAACCAATGTCTTAGACTCGCTCGGCTATTCACATTTCCAAAATGGGACATTTAGATACACAATATCAATATGTACCACTTACAATAAATTGCTAGTATTATAGGCATTTCGTCAAGATAAAAATTGTTATTGTTATTATTAGTATAGTTACCTATAAAGTACTTAATCAACACTGGTCAGAAATAAATCACTAACTTAGACTGAAAATATTTTCATTTTATAATGTACCCGCTTTGTTAGCGGATATCGTAACTATGGTACATTTGTTATATACAAACATAATTATCAGAATTTTACATTCAGTTGTAATTTGCAAAAAGTTTAATCATCGGACATTTGGACGTCAAGTTTTATCAATTAACAAATTAATATGTCATATTATTTTTAAAGATTTCTGCGCGGGATAAATTAGATTAGAAAATGTTGAATGAACATCCTATTATTGTTGAAAATTAAGAGACCAATCAATTAATAACAATCACAAAAATTTGCAAGTGGTCGCCAAGTTTTGTGATTAAAAAACATAGTTCTATTTAGTTTTTCTACGCCTTTGTGCATGTACCAAGTTTTTATATAAACGATGTAACAAATGAGATGAGAATATAATACATTTGTTGTAATTTAATGTCATCTGGGATCGTAAAATCGTAATAATGACCAGTTATAATATTATTTTAACAACGTTTTGCAAATTTTTCCACAATAGCAATATATATTACTAAAAAGTTAGAAATTGTTAAGTTTACCAAAGTAATACACTTAAATTGTATATATGCTAGCAATATTCTAATGTAATAAAATGAAACATGTTTTACTAAAATGTATACGAAATATGTATAGGTACTTTTTAAAAGTATGTTGGAATTAACTGTTTTTAATAATGGCACTGATTTAGTCAGAGCGAACATTATTTTTGAAAAACAATCAATGTAAATAAAGTAATTAGAATTAAAGTTAATAAAAAAATACATTATAGTGAATTGCAAGCTAGGTTAAACCGGCAATATATCGAAATTGACTAAAATTTAATTAAAACAATTTCAATTAATAAAATGATTTTCCGTACCTGAATAACTTGAAATATTTCCAACTCCTTGTCCGTATTGTTTTTTTATAATCAAGCCACAACACAATAAAAAAAACCAAAGAACGTAGCAACAACAGACCATAATCACTATACCTGTGAGTACCCAACTGCGCACATCGAACACAAAAATTGCTTGACTTGGCTTATAGCCAATGAAATTTAGAAACCGTCACAGAAATATAAATAGTTATATTTCTATGGATATTGTTAAGTGATCGATTGGATATATAGCAAGAAGTATGCAGAGAGTATTCGTATCTACGTCGATGGAATTAGTCTAGTGACGTATAATAAAGATTATTCCATTCTGTACTTATTTCTACTTTATTTTGTGGTAATAATTGGGTATATATTATCCGCAATCCGCTCATTTAATAAATGTTTATTATCATTATGTATTATATTTTGAACGATATTTGTAAGATTGTTCATTGTAAATCGTACTGAAAATCGTATAGAGTGTTGCGGTTTATTTTCAGTTATAAATAACAAATGAAATGGATAAAGATTATGGTTACCGGTTAAGTAAGGGTTTTGAGTTTAGGGCTTTAGAATATTGAGTTGGAGTAAAAGTATAATGCACAATTCAGGCAAAAGTAAAAATGCACAATACAAAAAGCAAAATATACAAGTAAATATGATTTATTTGGCAAGCTAATTTATTTATCTTAGTTGCTTAAATTATGAAAATGATTAATTGTATTAGTAAAAAAAATTCATTTGAGATCTATAGTTATATTTTACAGGGTAATGGATGCTTATATACACCCGTTTCTTCCTTATTCCACAATTTAAATGAATAGTGTGCCAATTGGCACAATTTCTCTAAATTTAACGGCGGTATTTAACTGGTTATTTGGGTACACCCGTTTCTTCCTTATTCCACAATTTAAATGAATAGTGTGCCAATTGGCACAATTTCTAAGCTGTTTGTATCAATTGACACAGTACAAAAAGTTTATGTAAGTTAATCCTACATAATTTAGATTTTGTGTCAATCCCGACACGAGTATAAGTGTCCCAAAATATTGTAGAAACAAAAACAAGAAGTCAACCCATTACCGTATTTGGTACGAAAAGTCAAAATGAAAATTATGATAACCGTTTGTAGTTTTATTATATGTAATTTTTAATTTACTTAAGGTATTATCGTTGCTTATAACCTTTAAAATAATGTATAAAAAATTTCGATACCACAATGTAAAGAAAAGTGGTTATGCGATTCAGAGAGAATAAATATTTCAATTATGCATTATATATCATATGACATATTATGTATACTATAAATTATATAGTTTATTATACATATTATAGTCGCCACAATAATTAAACTTTTTGTAAAACTTATTTACTTAATAAGTCACATATTAATTATTGGAATTGAAAGTTGATTTAATATGTACTTATAAGATATTGACTGTAAGTATTGCAAGTACTTAAAGTCACTTATTAATTATTGTAAGTTCCGATTCATTGGGTTTACTATGTTATAAATAGCTAAGCACATATATAAGTATTGAATCATATCCTTCTTTAAACAACATCTAAAAATAATTATTTTATTAATTTTTAACAGCCTCTGATTCCGATAACACATGGAATTAAATGGAATGAAAAGAAGGCATGACATGAATACTTCCAACCTTCAGCATATATCTTCAATGCCGTTGTTATCAGCAAACTTATATATGTGCTTTACCGAGTTGGTTGGGTTTTACAAGCGCCCAAGACAAAGTATGCACCACCTCAATATTCATAAAGCGAAGTATAAGATACAGCTTTTGTGTTGTATAACAAAGCAAGACTACTAAACAGGTTTGGCGCAACCAAACCTAGACACTGTATCCGTATTGGTGAGT